>OMLB01020429.1:4130-21413 GCA_900302555.1 Myripristis jacobus
CCTGCCCACGCCTTCCGTGATAGTGTATCTTTCTATTGCGCCACAGGGTCTCAGACAATTTGAGACACAGACAGGATTAACTCTGGCGGCATATTTGCTTGGATTACCTGCAGATCATCACCGTTATCAACATTGCTCACCACCTGGGTTTGTTTGAGTGTTAAACAGCAACAAAGCAGCATCCCCACCCCCAGCATACACGCACGCACACACACACACACACACACACACACACACACACACACAGATAAAACGTAAGAGTCACTGCCTGAGAAAAACAATTCCAAAGTGACTGTACATGCCCAAATATGCATTTTGAACATTCAGTGACGCCACTAACCACTAGTTTTGAACTTCCCATTAGAAAACAACAGAGGAAAATGGGGCATGGGCAAGATGTTAATCACATGTTCACACACAAATCACACACCACGATGCACAAGATGTGGGAAGGGGAATGCTTTAACGCTAGTTGGAGCAAGTGTAAAGGTTTTCACATAATGTTTATTAGGACTTTGTTATAAAATAATGCAGTTAGCTATTCCTAGAGGCCTTTAAAGAGGCATTTATAATGTTTATAGAAGGCTACAGAGTGCAGTGGTTTTAACAACCTATTCACGACCTGCTTATAGCTCTGTAGCAAATGAAAGTGAAAGTGAGTTACTGATCTTACAGCGGGGGTAGTGAACAGTGACAGTGCTCTTGTTCTGGCCCTCAAATTGTTAAAAGATATGAAAAAGCCTGTATTTCCATTATAGAAATATTCATTTCTGAGACAAAAATAATTGATAGCATCTGTGGAACATATTAGGATTCACATAATATTCTAAGCACCCAACAATGGATTTGTACTGTACTGTACTACAGACTGCAAGATGAAACATGAAAGACACTTTTGTCACAGCTTGCAGCCAGGGATTATAAATAGGATTTGCACATTTTCAAGCTGTATGAAGCTTGACTTTAGTTGTATTTGTTATGTAGAACTGCACATCCTTCTGTCTTGCTTTGGCAACAGGGAATTTTTTGTGCAAGTTCTTGTTAAAAATCATTTGAAATTTGCAATGGTAATATGAAAGGTTGGGTTTGCTTCTCTAAAGCTTATATTTTCCCACTCTCCTCTCTTGTATTCCATGTTGTGTAACACATTTGGCAAGTTACCCTTGATGTGTACTGGTAGTTTGTATGATGCATATCAACTGATGGGCAGTCTAATTTTAGTTGCACCAGAAACATTTAGATGGAAGCCTGAGTTTATTTCACAGTGATCTGGACATGGCCATGTCCCCTTGTTTTCTCTGCTTACCTTAGCTTGTATCACCTTTAAACATTAGACCATGCTCTATTAAAATGAACAGCTGATGCTGAGTCTTCAGATGTGCATGCTTAACATACTTGCAAAATTCAGTAATAGTTGATTAACTACTGGGAGTAGCATGCACCAACATTACAGCTGGCATGCCCTCTTTTCACCTGTGCACTAACAGGCCAGTCTTACAAATGTCACACAGTTACAGAAAACACAACCACCAATTTTGCCCTTCCCTTCAGTAGACACTGGTGATGACAGGTTTTTGTTTGTTTGGTATAATGAGCAAACACAGCAGAGGCCAGCGTCTGTGTGTTTGTCTGTCTTGTGCTCCTGTTCAAGTTGCCTTGTCATTAGGCGTGCAGCGGCAGCAGGGTAGCAATATTGTTTCTTTTGGACCCCTGCTGCTGCCTCATCCTTAGTGCTGGGTGCTGTCACAACATGACCAAGCCTCAGGCGGAATGTGGTCTCCTCTACTGTACTCCACCTGCCATAGTAATCCATCTCAGCTGGCTCATTTAGCAGCTCCTTCATGGCAAAAAATGATAACCTCAATTGTGCAGGGAACCCATGTGTTTTTATATGTTGCTTTTTTAATGAAATGGTCCCAGTGGAGTCACGCCCATTCACATGCCAAATAAAACAGCAACACAAAAGCAGTAATATAACAACCCAAACAGCTGGCAGGCTCTATTATGGTATGTGGAGGAAGATGTTTAATCTAAACCAGGGCTTTTTGTCTGGTTTTTGTTCCACACTGTTCTGTTGTTACTCTGATTACCTTGAAAGTAGATAAATCAACAGTGCGGATATGCATCCACTAGCTGAGTACAGCCGATAACTAGGAGGACAAGAACTTGAGAAAGTAAAGCCTGTTCCTGCCTCGGGTTAAACCCTCCGTTTGTGTCTACGAGCCATAACCTTCGTCAGCCGTGTTGCCTGCTTTGAATTTGACAGCGGTGTCAGCAGATACATCTTGTACCTCCATCTTATTTTGTTGTCTTTCAGGATTCCTTTAATGCCAGATCGCAAGGAAATTTCATTCATCACTGCTTTGTGTCTGGAAAGTTGAAAACATGTCAGAAGTCAATGACTGCATAAAATGTTTGCATTCATGCGTATGAGTTCACTCGCACCAAATTACCTGTTCTCACTTTGTGCTTGAATGCAAAGTTAGGCAATAATGTGCCTCAGCCACAGATATTCATCTTTTTGTAGTGTGACATACAGATATATCTTCTATACTCTCTGTGGTATGCATGCACTGCCCCCATCATTGGGTAGTCCTTCAAGCAGAGAGGGTACAGGGTGAGACATAATTAGATAGAGTAAGTGTTGCTTTATTGTTGCATGAGGACATGAAAACAGGTTCTTATGCTTGTATGTATTTTGGGTGTGAAAGAAAGCAGAGAAAATGCTTTTGAGGCTAGACTATTTATACCTGAATTACAGCGACTAACAAACAGAGGGGCTGCCACTGTCTTGCCACGGTCAGAGGCCCTGAAATTCACATTTTAGTCAATGTAAAATCATTCTTCATGCATGACAGTCGTGTTTTGCTTTTTGTACGTTACGTTAGAAGTAGATGCACTCAATTTGCCGCTTCAGCATAACATCACAAGACACCATCTTTATATCGCCAGCCTTTTTTTTTTTTCAATTTTAAGTAGCTCCCAGGCGAAACTATCCACTGCGTAGATTGTTATTACACCCAGTGGAAATGAGGAAAACAGCGCCATAAGAAATCGGTATCTGCCTAATGAGAGAGAGCCTTGAAAACAGTCGTTGCGACTGCAGAATGTTCGGTTCACTGATGCAGAGGAAGCTAACCCGCACAACAGGTCAGGCGTTTCGTCCTGTCATGTCACTCCACCCAGAATGAGTTGAGTGAAATTGCAAATTCTGTTCTCTTTTTAGGTTCCATTTGCACAGTGGTTGATTTCACAACATGCACAACATCTCCCTTCAGTTGCTCACTCATGCTGGAGTTCCTTGATACTGATCTGTTCAGAAAAGGCCTAACACAAAGCTACATACAGTATATTTCAGTAGTCCGCCCAGCAGTTACACAGTAATGCTCTCTCAGTCACTAATGGGCTGCCTTTGCTTATTCTCCAGTCAATTTGAATCACCTCCAGTGTAAATTAATATTTTGTGGGCATTTTAATGATTTTTAAAGCTTTACTTGAATTTCATAAGAACTGACAGTAATGTTCTTGGCAGTGACCTTCTAATTTAATTTGTTGGATCGCTTTCAATATGACTGCTGTCATCTAGCCCATTACAGTTGTAATTTATGGCTTTATGTCTTCTTGAATTTAATTTCACTGTGATTAACTTTGTTATCAGTGTGTATTCCTTTCAATTATTCCAAATGTTTTGAGTAAGATTTGTCCAGGCTTTCATTCATTACTAACTGGGTGAAACAGAAAGATGCTGGTTCCTGCATTTCAGTTGCAGATAATTCCCAGTTATTCCTGTACGTGTTTCTCAAGTTTACTTTTGAGAAAAGATTCCAGCATTGAAAGAACCCATACAGTGACGTGACATTGTTACAAACTCCGACTTTTAACTTGAGGCCTTGCAATGTCATACCTTGCCTATGGGCTGGGAGTCTCCCCTGTGAATCCTTTTGTGTGTGAAACTTTGGTGGCAGCTACTAGCCTTCGCCCTCTGAAGAAATATTTTGGAAAAGCAGCTAATGTGTTTTTTGTGTTACACCCATGCTGCCTTATCACAGTGATAATCTCCTTGCACATATGACACACTACTTTGAAATGGTGCTTAATAATGTGCCATCATGTGTAACACCGTGAACACACCGTCTGGACTGAGCTATAATCATCATACCTTTCTGCATGTTCTAAGCATGACGGCAGTCCCTGTTAAAGGAGGCGACACAGCATTCCAGCAAACAGTAGTTGTGCATGTAATTTGTTTTTTGAGTGGGCTTGCAGGACAATTATGTCAACCCACATGAGGTAAAAAAGCCATTTGTAACCTGGTGTAATAATACTATTAAGTTAGTAATTAAGCTGAATGAAAGAACTGTGTGCTGCACAGGAGAGGCTTGAGTCAACTTTGTGTCCAGGTTGTGGCCTGTCTGACTTTTCAGTGCCAGTCTGTGTCTTTGACAGTTAGTTTTAATGCAATGACTGAGGCACACAAACTTCATTTCAAGGTTCAGCCTATTACACAAAGCCATTCTGAGTTGTGGTGTGGAAAGGAGGTGTGACGTATAACACTTTGATACAGGATAGCACCCATCATCTATACAAGATGATTCATCATCGGAAGCTGTGTGGGCGGCGCCACCTCGCATGAAATGAAAACAAGAGTCTCTGCACTTTGCTGTCCTGAATTGTGTTCAGCTCTATGGAACACATACATGTGCTTATTTGTGGATTGTTTTGTTTAATGACGCATAGCAACATTTCAAGGCTTTTGCTATTCCTCTTTGTTCATTTCACACAGCTGAAAGCAGGCATTTGTTTTGTTTGTAAGTCATTAGTACAGGACTGCTCATCTGATCTATTTTCTACCTTCTTCAGGGTTTGAGTGTAGTGCTTTACCTACCACACTATAATAGTGTTTTCTACAGACAGAGCAGATATAGCTCACAGAGAGAAAGACAGAGAGCCCATGTGTCCCAGAAAAGAGGTCACCTTGTTAGGTGACAGCAGGATTAGCTTCTTACTCCCCTGGTCCATATGTCTGAGCTGCTGCTACAGCTTAATTTATTGTGATCCTTTTTATAGTTCTGTTCCAATAAAGTTATACCAAAATGCTTACTTAAAGTCAAAAGCCTTTTTCTGCCATTTTGCATCATCAGTTTGCTCTTTAACACTCTTTAACACAACATTTGCAATATTTGCATCATTTTCAGTCAATAGCAGAGTTGTTGTCAGCAGACCAGCACCTAAACTGTGGTCAGAGGCAGAATGAAAACCCCTCACTAAGCTGTCAATTCAGTGATCCCAGTGACTTAACGGCATAGCTTATCTGTGAAATGAACTGCTCAGGACAAGGGCTTAAGTCCTTATGATTTATTCTCACCAGTCTGTGCTCAGGAGTGATTGAAGCTTACGACTACATCACTGTTTGTCGAGAGCAAATTGGATTTCCTGTAAATATTTATTTCCATGACAGTAATGGAGACCAGTGGACGCTGCTGCCTTCTCAGTCAGCTAAGCCAATTGTAATACCGGTGTTATGTAACATGAACCCCTCCCTTTTCCTTTTGTGTCCTTTGCAGATGAGCGCGAGGCGGTGCAGAAAAAGACCTTCACCAAGTGGGTAAACTCTCACCTAGGCCGTGTGACCTGTCGCATTGGAGACTTGTACACTGACCTGCGTGATGGCCGCATGCTAATCCGCCTGCTGGAAGTTCTCTCAGGAGAACAGCTGGTCAGTATCTCACAGAAACCCCCACTTCTTTGTCCTAACCCTGACCCTAACACTACGCATCACCGCATGACCCTCACCCTGCACTACAAGTCAGGAGACAGAGGAGATCATGTGTTACTGTTTTTGTTTTGTTTTCTTTTTTTCTTTTAGTGTCATTTCCTACGTATTGCTTATATTTGTTTGTTATCTAATTTCACACTTTGGTCTCCCCTCTACCCTCTCCAGGCTTTTCTGATCTCTTTTGTGCACTAACCTAGGTCACTGCCTTTTCTCCCACTCCCTACAGCCAAAGCCCACCAAAGGCCGCATGCGTATCCACTGCCTGGAGAATGTTGACAAAGCCCTGCAGTTCCTTAAGGAGCAGAAAGTCCACCTGGAAAACATGGGCTCCCATGACATTGTAGATGGGAATCATCGTCTCACCCTGGGTCTCATCTGGACGATCATCTTACGCTTCCAGGTAATGTGGAGCTCTGTGGAGCTTCTGCACATTCCCCACCCAACCCTGCCGCCTTGTTGCTTCTCTCTCAAATTCCCAGCCTGGCTTTTGGACATCAGGTCTCTGCATGTAGACCTCTCCCGCCTAAGGCAAACACACTGCTGGGAGTAGAGATCAGTGCTGCTTGGTTGTGTTTTCAGGGCTATTGCTGCTAGAATGTGGTTAATAGAATTTATATAAATTTTCTAGTCGTTATTTTAATAGTCATCAGCTTCCTGTCATAATCTGTTAACTTTTTAGCCCTTGTTAGAGATGTGAAACTGATCATTTAGTGAACTATAATAAGCTGTTACACAGATACAATGTCAGTGGCAGTTCTAATTGTAGAATGATTGTGCAAAATGAAGAATGGATTAAGTCTAACTGAGTGAATGCTCTGCTAATAGATCCAAGACATCAGTGTAGAGACGGAGGACAACAAGGAGAAAAAGTCCGCTAAAGATGCCCTGCTGCTCTGGTGCCAGATGAAAACTGCTGGGTGAGAATCAGGCAGAGAACAAAAAAAAACCAGAAGGAATGCTATTCTTGATTTTACTTGTGGTTCCTGATGAGTCTTGCTGTGTTGAGTTAATTATTAATGAATTTTGATCTGGTCTTTGCAGATACCCCAATGTCAATGTCCACAACTTCACTACGAGCTGGAGAGATGGCCTGGCGTTCAATGCCATCGTGCACAAACACAGGTCATTGACTTCTTCCTGTACTTCATGTTATCTCCTACCTCCTGTTTTGAAAGTGAGGATTTTAGATAATCACACAGCTAACTGAAAAGACATCCCTCATATCGGCCCCTTCTTCTTTTTTTCCCCTTTTCTTTTCACTTTTTTTTGTATAATAAGTACCACCTGTTGCAGCAACATCACACTTCTCTGGGGTGTTTTTATCCTGATTTTCTATTTGGGTCTCCTCCTCTCCCTCCCGTCTTTCAAACAGTCTGCAGTTTGGCTAAAAGGATGGGACTGAAATTGGGAGTAGGTTGACCTAGATCACAGAAATAATAACCCACTTATTTTATATGCAGAACCATGTTTGGTAACTCACTTGCACACTCTGCTGGTAATATTAGTGGCTGAGGTGCTTGTGCTGCAGTAGATCTATGTGAGGTAAAAGCCAAAAAGGATGGTCTAGACTCATCAGTCATATAGACAACTGGCAGTATTTGTTTTAAATGAATGCCTGAAGCTGATATGTTGGGCAGAGCTGCTTTAAATAGAGTTACTGAGCCAAAGGAAATTCATGTAAAAGATGGCACCACCATTTACATGATCAGATCCTATTCAAATTAGAGAAAGGGAAACCAAGTGTGAGATAAGAAAATGTACCGTTGAGAGGTGGATCTTTTTTCCCTCCCAAAATTTGGAACTGTCCATGGAGCTGTGGACAGTTTTCTATGAGAGAACTTAACAAAAAAAACGTCTCGGGAGTCATTTAAGTCTTAGTAGTCTTACACTAATCTGCAAATCAGCGTTTTTGTGTAATTTGCATGCAGAATGTTCATGGTCACTGTCCATTTTGAGTAGGTGTCATGACCTTTGAGCCCCTAAAACATCTGAAAATGTACCAGTATTATCTCTAGTGTTTTGGGAATAAGGATTATTTCCTACTACACTCTGTTTTTTTGTGTACCAACAGTGATGTGCTCATTGGCTGTTAAGTTTTTAAACGGTCATTTACCATAGGCCCAGTGCACAACCATTATATGAGATTTTATGATGCTGTTATACCGAGTGTGAAAAACTAAGGTCCTGCGAAACCCAAAATTAAAATGTTTTACACAAGAGCAAGTAGTAATATGAAAGCACCAGAGCCCTGTATTGAAAGTGAAAGAGCAGAAATGTAGTTTTCAAACAATACCAAATCCAGAGCTGAAAATCCTGCTGCAATGCAGGTGAGTCATCCCAAAATAAATGTCTAGTGGATTTTTTTTTTTCCTATGCACCCTGGTCTGTTGCTGCATGTAGGAAAACAACAAATCAGATCACAAGAAGATATTGTTAGATGACATCTCAGCATCAGTGAGTTTGGTATTTGGTGGCACGGTTTTCTCCCTTGAGATTTGCTCTAAATAAAAGCATAAATTGTGCCCCCCCTCTACAGACCTGACCTGATTGAGTTTGATAACCTGAAAAGGTCCAATGCCCACTACAACCTCCAGAATGCTTTCAATGTGGCAGAGAAGGAGCTGGGGCTCACCAAGCTGCTGGACCCAGAAGGTGAGTTGATCTGGTACCCAGAAATCACAAAGGCATGTTTGGAGTCATAGTCAGGGCCCAACCTGTCCCCTCTGCCCGCTAATCTGGTTCCTGTGGCCCAGGATGGCTTGACAGGTCTGGGGGGCTATGAAGAATTACAGGAATTAATTACAGTTTAGACAACACTGCATTACATGTCAGCACACATGACATCACACAGATGGCGATAGTTAGGCACCCATCCTAAAGTCCTTGTTCAAGGCAGTTTTGAACAGTATAAGGAGACCATGTTGAGAGGAAAGTTTGTATCTTCTGCATGCTGAAGTTTATGATCAGTAGATAAATAATAGGGCAACATGAACTAATGTGGATGGGTCATGCTTTCTCTTTCCAGATGTCAATGTTGACCAGCCAGATGAGAAGTCCATCATTACCTATGTGGCGACCTACTACCACTACTTCTCCAAGATGAAGGCCTTGGCAGTGGAGGGCAAAAGAATTGGCAAGGTTAGTGTGTACAGTATGTGTATGCACAAGGGCATGAATATGTGGACATGCATGAGAGGATGTAAACTGTCTGTTTTCTATACAGGTGCTGGACTATGCGATCGAGGCTGACCAGCTGATAGAAAAGTATGAGACCCTGGCCTCAGAGCTGCTGCAGTGGATTGAGCAGACCATCCTGACACTCAATGATCGGCAGCTAGCGAACTCTCTGAGCGCTGTGCAGAACCAGCTCCAGGCTTTCAACTCCTACCGCACCGTGGAGAAACCCCCTAAGTGAGTCAAGGGCTTACAAGAGCTGTAAAGCAAGGATTCGTAGAGGGATGAGATGTTTATATGTTGCTTGATACAACTCTAAATCTTCACTCCATGTAGGGCCCACGTTGTTTTCCATGAATATGGAATACATATGAAAATATCTGGTCAAAAGAGGTGGTGTCTGACATTTTTGACATTCACAGATTTACAGAGAAAGGCAACCTGGAGGTTCTGCTCTTCACCATCCAGAGCAAAATGCGAGCTAACAACCAGAAAGTATACATGCCAAGGGAGGGCAAACTCATCTCAGACATCAATAAGGTATGGCCTTGTGCAGAATAGGGCTTGCTAATAAAAAATATATTTCCTTCTTTGCATGTAATATAAGCAGTCATAGATCTGACAATGTGAGTAGCTCTCTTCTGAAGCTTGAAATCAGAAAGCTAAGACTTGAACCAGCAATGTCATCAAGATAATAAATAAGCAGTTTGTTTTGTACCTTGGGGAAGAGTTGTTCATGTTCACCAGCAGTTAAACTGCATAGTATTTACTTTTTAATGCAGCCTCATGTACTGCCAGGTGTACTGTAATGTTATCCATTTGCAGGATGTTAACTTCCTGTCTTTGAACTGTCCTGGCAGGCATGGGAACGCCTTGAGAAGGCAGAGCATGAACGCGAGCTGGCACTGAGGAACGAGTTAATTCGCCAAGAGAAGCTGGAGATGCTCGCTGCTCGTTTTGATCGCAAAGCTGCTATGAGGGAGACGTGGCTGAGTGAGAACCAGAGGCTAGTGTCTCAGGTAGGACATTATTTGATCAGCATTCAAACGTATGCCAGATCCTTGCAAATTAACCGTGCCAAATGTTGTACCTGTAAATTTAGTTAAGAGGGAAACTTTCACATTTTTGGCTGTATGTGCAGTCTATCATCATGGTAAGAACACACGTGAGTATTTTTCTATCATTTTTTCATATTCCTTTGTCATTAGGACAATTTTGGAACAGACCTGGGAGCAGTGGAAGCTGCTACTCGTAAACATGAGGCCATTGAGACAGATATCGGGGCATATGGGGAGCGTGTGGCTGCAGTGGAGGCTGTTGCCAGGGAGCTGGACGCAGAGGGATACCATGATGTCCGGCGTATACTCGCACGAAGGGATAATGTGCTTCGACTGTGGGAATACCTGAAAGAGCTTCTGGCTGCACGCAGAGAGCGTCTGAATTCCCATCGTGATCTACAGAGGCTGCTTCAGGAGATGCGCTATATCATGGACTGGATGGGAGACATGAAGGTACTGATTTGCACAACACCATACTCTATCATAATGCCTTTTTTATGTGTCACTAATGCTTTGCATCTTACATTTTGTAGGCTAAATAAATTTGTTTGTTGTGTATACATGTCTGTTGCAGCTCAAGTGTCTGCGCAGATTTGAGGCCCATTAACAGCAGCAACCAGCTTTCTCAGGCTTAGCCTTTTGTTTCTATGTCTCTGGTTTACAGAGGTTGCCTGAGGTAGACCTCAGTCATATGGCACATCTGGATACCCCTTATTATGGTTAAATCTATTGTATTGTATTGTATTGTATTTATCCTCACAAAAAGGCACTGGAGACCTCCCATTTACAATGCTGCTAAGTTAGACACGATAAAACATATCAAATAAGTATACGGAATAAAACACAAAATACTAAATGACTGAGAGCATAGAACAAGATAATAGAGCACAATTACAGACAAAGCACATCTCTAACTAAAATGGAAAGAGTGTATTTCTGTCCTTTGATTATCTCAAATGGTTCTTCTCATTGACTTCACACGTGGCTGGTGTATTGCTGAGGACCCAAGGAAGTTTAGTGTAGTTTAGTGTGAAGTTGTTTGGATGAGCGGCTCTCCACAAAGCTGCAGGCAGCGATACTGGAGGCCAAGCAGTCCTCTCATCATGAACAGGCATGTTTGAACAGGCACTGCACTAGTATAAAGCAATTCAATAAAAATAATTAACAAATCCAGTGCCGCCATCCCTACATGCTGTGGAGCTGATTGACTTGTCCCATAAATACAATTTACTGTTAGCCATAGACAGAATATTTTTATTTTGGAAACTAAAAATGCAGTCAGTGGCCCAGGTGGGAACTCAACTCTGAGTGTGTCCTATTATAAAACAAAACATTGTCAGCATTATTGACAACCGCAACCAGTCTAAATGCAGCAATATGCAAATGTTTGAGCTGGCTGCACACCAGACTTGTTCTTAAGCAATAAGGCAGTTTTGCAGTTGAGTAATGCTCCTGTAATGTAACTGCATTAAAGTAAACATTCCAGTGCAACAATGAAATAAATGGTCCAGTGTTGCAAGACGAGAATACAGCCAGTGTCACGTACCTGCTGTCCCCTGTGGGCGAAACTGGCATGACACATTGTGCAAGAAAGGCAACTTTTCAGCATTTTTGGTGAATGGAATATATTTAGAATCACCTGAGAAGTGTACTGTAAAACTGTGAAACTGACCTGTGACTGCACTGGCTGAAGCTTGTATCCAGTGACACCGAGCATGAGAGATCTTTCCTGGTGGGCTGGCCAATCACTGTATAACTGGATATTGCGTGAGCCTTGTGAAGCACCCCTGATGGGCACCTCATTGAAATGTTGAAGTACCTGTTATGTAACCTGGTGTTATGCACCTCTGAGTCTGTTTGCACTTGCATGTGGTGCATTTGTTAACTCCCAGATCTGGTGGTGCCCGAGGTGAAGTAGGTCTGTAGGTCTGTTTTACATTGTGTTTTACGTGATGTATCGCTGCTCTGGTAGTGCCAGAGAATGTTCTTTATAAGTATGTGTGAGTTTAAATTGCAATCCTGTGCAATTAGCCCACAACTAAAGTACACATTGGAAATCGGTCAATTTAAACAGCAGTTCTGTCAGATATTTGCACATCAGTTTAAATCGCACCTACACAAAGTCTCTACCTTTCCTCAGATGAAATGTGACCACCACATAGTCTTGTGTGTAGCTCTGAATGCTTGACCTCATTAGCCACCCACCAGTTTCGAAAAAATACAGTTCTAGTTGCTGTTATAGATGTGAACCTCCAAAATTAACACTTGAGGTATTCTTGACCTATCTAAAGTGAGAAACAGTGTGTAAGGGAGGGTGGGTAGATGCATTGTAAAGAAATTGATCACTGGTTGCTAGTGAAGCATGTGTCACCTACAGCTTCAACTTAGATTTTTCGTAATGTTTTAAATATTTTATCCTAAACTCACTTGTTTAATTTTGCAGTGGACACCCTCATACTCCTCACTGCATCCCCCAGCTAACCCTGATCCTTTGTTTTCTAGATAAAAACCTTTCCTGCCATTGCACAACTTGAATTTTGTTTAAAATATTAATGTCTGATCTATCTATAATTTCCAGTGGTAGCTGGAATCATTCTGCAAATGTCTCAGTGATTCAAGCTCCCATAATTGTAATCAGAAGTGCTCGAGCTGTTTATAGTGTTCTAATTGTGTTTATAGCCCATGTCTCATTCACTCACTGGCCCTCTGGTCTAAGTGAAGAGCAATTTTCTCTGCTCTCATTTCTTTTAGAGAGACACTGGCTCCCTTTTTATTCAAGGACAGTGGACCTAAACCATTGCCTGTGGAAATCTTTTTTTTAATTTAAATTACTTTGATCTTGGTAATTTAAAATATAACCTAGTCCAAGACATTCAAATAGACAAGTGCACACAGGGACACATTAAGCTCAAATTGATTTGTAACTTATTTAAGGTCAGCATAGAAGGCAGTCTAAACACACTTGACATTTCACAAATCCCTCCATTGCGTTCTGGCTTTGTTTCTTCTTGTCCTTCCCCATTTGAAGGTCTTGACTGCAAAGACTCACTATGATTTAAAATGGAAAATTCAAAAAATGCCTTTTCCTTGTACATGTAAAAGCAACATCTCAATCAACTCTACCATGCCTACTTTGTAAACACTGTGTGTGTGATTTAAGGTCTGCAGATATGATGATCAGTACAATCTCTGCCCCTTTTAGGGTCGCCTGCAGTCCCAGGACTGTGGAAAGCATTTGCATGATGTGTTGGACCTGCTGCAGACACACACTCTGGTGGAGGCTGACATATCAGCCCAAGCAGAGAGGATCAAGGCCGTGCAGGGAACCGCACAGCGCTTCACTTCCTACGAACAGGGTGAGGCTTTGAACAGCTTTTATACAGTTACTGTGCTAATCTTCCAGCTTTCAAAACTGTTGCTATGTGGACTGAGAACATTCCAAGCTCTTCCTGTCTTTCTTGTTGCCAGTGTATAAACCATGTGAGCCAGCACTGGTCAGTGAGAGAGTTGACCTGCTGCGCCGGGCCTATGAGGAGCTCGGCCAGCTTGCAGGGCAACGCAGGGACCGCCTGGAGGACTCGCGGCGGCTGTGGCAGTTCCTCTGGGAGCTTGGAGAGGAGGCGGCCTGGATCAGAGAGCAGGAGCAGATCCTGGCTGGTGGAGACTGTGGACGTGACCTCACCTCTGCCTTGCACCTGCTCAGTAAGCATGAGGCCTTCAGGGATGAGATGGCAGCCCGTTATGGTCCTCTGGGTCACAGCATTGCTTCAGGGGAAGCTTTGGTGAACGAGGGACATTTTGGAGCCCCCGAGGTCACTGAAAGGATCCAGGACATCCGTGCTCAGTGGGCACATCTGGAAGAGGTGGGTGGTGATAACAACTCTTTGCACTTGCTATACCGTTAAGAATATCATGTGGCCGTTTTATACAAATGTTTTTCATACTTTTTTTCTGCAATTTCCCCTTACCCAGTCAACCCAGCTTCGGGAGCAGCGACTCAAGGAAGCAGTGGCCTTGCACCAGTTTCAAACAGATGCCAATGACATGGAGGCTTGGATCATGGAAACTCTCAGACAGGTGTCCAGTCAGGAAGTAGGCCATGATGAGTTCTCTACCCAGACTCTAGCTCGCAAGCAGAGGGAGGTGGAGGAGGAGATCCATAGCCATCGGCCGGTCATTGATTCCCTGCATGAACAGGCCCTGGCACTGCCACAGGCTTACGTACGCTTCCCTCAGGTTTGTTCAATTACCGTACAAACCTCACAACTGTTTTAACCTGACTGCATGTTATTGTCTTTCACACCATTTCCTTGATGTCATGCTGTTTCTAATTCTGTATTTGTTATCTATAGGTGGATGGCCGTCTGCCTGCAATTGAGCAGCGCTATGAGGAACTGGAGTCTCTGTCGGCCGCTCGGCGCCAGGCTTTGGAAGGCGCCCTGGCTCTCTACCGCATGTTCAGTGAGGCTGGTGCCTGCTTGCTCTGGGTGGAAGAAAAGGAGCAGTGGCTACATGGCATGGAAATTCCTACCAAACTAGAGGACTTGGAGGTGGTGCAGCAGAGGTCAGTCTGGGAGGACTGAAAGGGATCAGTGTTTTTACGTAGCATAGTGATGAGCTGCATTCTAGTTATTTCACAAGACCTGTACAAGATGGGGGCTTGGAAGTTACTGCTTACAGCTGTGAAATAGTAATGGCCAATCCATGCATATAGATGTGTTATGTGTTCAGCAATGCTCATGGGCTACTGCTGATGAATTTATGATTTGGATATGATTAAAGTTTATATTGATTTGATCTTAATCATCCATGAAATATAAAAAAATGTCCTTTTCTGGCAGATACCATATTATCTTGTATAACTGGTTAGTGTTTTTATAAAAAGTGATATGAACATGTATATTGTGTGTGGCTGCAGGTTTGAGACACTGGAACCTGAGATGAACAACCTGGGCACCCGTGTGGCTGATGTGAACCAGGTGGCTCAGCAGCTGCTAAGTTCTGACAACTGCAGCAAAGACCAAATCCATCAGACACAAGACCAGCTGAACAACAGGTCCTCGCTGTCATATTGTGCTGTACAGACAGTATAATAAAATTAACATTTTAAACAGCATTACATTTATATATAGTGAACACTGAACACCAATATTTCCTTCCCCAGGTGGATGGAGTTCCAACAGTTGGCTGGCCAGAAGAAACTAGCTTTGGAGTCAGCCCTCAACATCCAGAACTACCACCTGGAGTGTAATGAGATTCAAACTTGGATGAGAGAGAAGACCAAGGTGATCGAATCCACTCAGAGCTTGGGCAATGACTTGGCTGGAGTGATGGCTCTGCAGCGCAAGCTCACCGGCATGGAGAGGGACCTGGAGGCTATTCAGGTATGCAGAGATGCAGGTATAGGAGTTGAATGTTGGCTCAGAATAGAAGAAACTGGACCATAGATGATGAAAAAATCAGGCAAGCTACTTTGGTAGTCAGTAAAGTCTTTATTCACATATCACCCAGCCCTGGATCAGCATTTGAGTGTAGTAAGTATGTGCCTCATGTCGAGTAATCCTGTCAGCATTCTTGCATTCAGATCTTTTTTTCATGTCTTTTCAAGGGCAAGTTGGATGACTTGAGAAATGAGGCAGCAAAGTTGGCCAAGGAGCACCCAGATCAGGCTGAGGAGATCCAAGCCCGCCTGGCAGAGATTCAGGAGGTGTGGGAAGAGCTGAACACCACCATGAAGCGCCGCGAGGAGTCACTAGGCGAAGCCAGCAAGCTGCAAGGCTTCCTAAGAGATCTGGACGACTTCCAGTCCTGGCTGTCCCGCACCCAGACAGCCGTGGCCTCAGAGGACATCCCCACTTCACTGCCTGAGTCTGAGAGTCTGCTAGCTCAGCACGAGAGTATCAAGAATGAGGTGGACAACTACAAGGAAGACTATGAGAAGATGAGAGCGGTTGGTGAGGAGGTGACCCAGGGTCAGACAGATGCTCAGCACATGTTCTTAGCCCAGAGGCTGCAGGCACTGGACACTGGCTGGCATGAGCTGCGTCGGATGTGGGAAAACCGGCACAGTCTGCTGGCTCAAGCTTTTGACTTCCAGACCTTCTTGAGAGACGCAAAGCAGGCAGAGGCCTTCCTTAACAGCCAGGTAGGGAATAAGGCATTTTGGACACATTTATGCCCTAAACTGGATCTTACAGCTACTGCCAGATTTGATGCCAGCACCCTACCAGAGTCTGAAATATAATGGAGTTAGGGAAAGGCTTGATTAATTCCTGTGTATCACAAAGTCAGCCTTTGAACACCGAATAGGTGAAAATAATTACAACCAACTCATTTGTCTGCTTCCTGTTGCTTGTGACAGTAAAATACATAATTTATTCCTGAAAGAATCTTTTGGCAGATTGAAAAAAACAAATCCTAGCTATCCAATTTTAATTTCTATCTTGGCCCTCACCCCCCTGTCTTCTCTCCTGTTACGTCTGCATCACTAAAATGTGCTGAATTTGCATGGAAAGTTTTCCAGTCCACTGAGAAGTTTTCTCAGTTTTTATCAGAAAAGTTGTTTACAAGTTTGAATTCTTCAGCTATAGCAGGCATTACCACCCCAGCTGTCAGGCTAAGGTTTTGCAGTACTATGACTAAGCTAAAAACAACAACATTGTTTTGGGTTATTAAAAAAAAATAACAAACAAACTCAGCATTTTCCAATATTTATGCCAACTTTATCTTGGCTGTAGTGTTTTAGCCTTTTTATTTGTATGTATGTGTAGCTATGTCTAGCTCTCACAACGGAGCAAATTGTTGGAAAGAGAGAAGCAAGAGGGCTGTATTGTAAGTAGGTCATAGGCCTACACCTGTAGGGTGTGCACCAGTTTACTTGAAATATAGGATATATATATATATAGCCTATACTTTTTTTTATTTTAAATTCCAGAAAGCCAGTCTTATAGTGCAGGTTTACATATAAAACAGAATAAAAGAAAAAAAAATATTCTTAATCCAGTGTGTGTGAAACCAACTCCCCAGGTATTCTGTTTAGCCAAATGTGAAGAACTAGAATAACCCTCACCCAAAACTGCATTTGCTGCTATTAATCCCAAGTGATAATTAGAAATTCAACGATAAGAGCAGCAAGAAAATAAGACAGTCACTGAATGTCACACCAAACAGTGTTTTACTTTCTGTATTTCATCTCGTGCATTTCATAAGGCAATACTTGAAGCCAGCTACTTGGAAATATAATTTAAAAATAGTTCACAATTGCATATTAGAAAT
>OMLB01020429.1:21433-33375 GCA_900302555.1 Myripristis jacobus
ATATACAGGGTATCCATAAAGTCTCTTTACAATTTAACAAATTTATTACAAAAACAAATCAATAGACAAATCTCAAAGATATTGATATTGAAGTTTTTTTTTGGTTTTTTTTGCCTCATTTAATACACCTCTATATGGGCACCATTAGTTACACGAAGCACATCAAGACGGTACTCGCCGATGATGTCCCGTATCTTTGTTCGATACTCGATATCTTTAACATAACCCTGTAGTTTTGCTCAGTCTGCGTATCTGATTTTGTTTCAGTAAGCCACGATACACATTGTGCCTTTTCTTGAGGAGTAGCCATTTTTTAGGGGTTTATTTAACCTATTCAATCAACAGGGTACCTGAAATACACAAATGCAATGTGATTAAAAACTGTGATAACCACTGAGTACATAGAACAAATCTGATTAACCTATCTCATCAATTGCTTTTGTAATAGATTTTTTAAGTTGTAAAGAGACTTTGTGGACACCCTGTATATTCTTAACACACGTTTCTTCTCCATGCAGGAGTATGTGTTGTCCCACACAGAGATGCCCAATAGCCTTCAGGGAGCAGAGGAGGCCATTAAGAAGCACGAGGACTTCCTGACCACAACAGAGGCCAGTGAGGAGAAGATCACTGGGGTGGTGGAAGCCGGACGACGCCTCATTAATGAGGGCAATGCCAACTCTGACAAGATCCAGGAGAAAGCTGACTCCATCCAGGAGAGGTTAGAGGGGGAGTAACAGAAGGGAGAGGAACCTGTTATGTGTTTTTCGCTTTGATTTGCTCATTTAACTCTCTTCCTTGACTTTCTCCAGGCATCGGAGGAATAAACGGTCTGCGAATGAACTGCTGGCGAAGCTCAAGGATAACCGTGAACTTCAGCACTTCCTTCAAGATGGACAAGAGGTAATGATAGCTGACAATAAAACAAAGCTGGGATAGGCATGTGAAAGTCAGCCGCTATTATAAAAAGAATATGTGAGGCATGTGTAACCATGTGCTGTTCTCCTCTCTGTAGCTAACATTGTGGATCAATGAGAAGATGCTGACGGCTCAGGACATGTCATATGATGAGGCCAGAAACCTCCACAGCAAGTGGCAGAAACACCAGGCCTTCATGGCAGAGCTGGCGTCCAACAAAGACTGGTTGGACAAAATTGATAAGGTGTGACCATTTTTATACTGATCATTATACCGGAATCCATTCATATCCAGAAGCTCTTCCTAATTTCAATGCATTATGAACAACTTATTCCCTCTTGCAATGCTTGTAGATTTTTTTTGTGGAGTCAAACTTAACACTACTATACAGTATAAGCCCAGGAAGTAAAGGTCATTTTGGTTTTTAGCCCCAGATTTGCTCAATGGCCCATTCCAGGATCAGTTTTAGTTTGAGCTGCAGATTAAGAATTGTTTTCACTTGGATATTTATATAAGAGTGTGGATAATTGTGTTGTAAATGTAATTGTAATAGGCAATAGTTATTTTAGGGCAGACAGAGCAATAAGGTCAGATAATATATATTCTTTATTTACATTTTTTCATGCTGTTCCCTGTCCTCCATGTGTTGTCTGTCTCCATCAGGAGGGCCAGGCACTGGTGAAGGAGAAACCAGAGCTGCAGCCTGTGGTACAGAAGACCCTGGAGGGCCTACAGCGCCAGTGGGAGGAGCTTGAGGGCACCACCCGCACCAAGGCCCAGTGCTTGTTTGATGCCAACAGAGCAGAGCTGTTTACACAGAGCTGCTCCGCCCTGGACGTCTGGCTGAAAAACCTGGAGGGTCAGCTGCAGAGCGACGACTATGGCAAGGATTTGACCAGTGTCAACATCCTGCTCAAGAAACACCAGGTAGACCAAACTGCACAGCCTAAGCACAATCTTTGCCATATTTTTCATATTTTCCCCTATTGACAGACTACTCTGAGATCTTACAGGCTGAACTGTGGTTGTAGAGAAGATGAAGCAACACTGCACCCATATTAAAACTCTAGCCAAAATGTCCAAGTGGCTCTTGAACAGTTTTGACATTATGACATACAAATTGAACACTTAAAATCTTCAGTAGTGATTATGTTGGTATATACTTGCCAGCTGTTGGAGTAAACTTGTGACATGGCATTTTCTGAGTACTCACAAATCCATTTTATTCTTGGTAATTGCCTGGACCAACTTCAATGACAGATGGTAATTCTATCTTGTTCCTGTGCAGATGCTGGAGCACCAGATGGACGTGCGCGAGAAGGAGGTGCAGTCCCTGCAGTCTCAGGCCCTGGCTCTGTCCCAGGAGGACGCCGGACTTACTGAGATCGATGGACAACAGAGGCGTGTCACCGACAGCTTTTCCCAACTTCAAGAACCTCTCAAAATGAGGAGACAGCAACTGCTTGCCTCCAAAGAAGCTCATCAGTTCAACAGAGACCTTGAGGATGAAATTGTGAGTGCAATTGCTTGACTGACAAAATGCTGTATTGATCTAGATGTATTTCCATTGTATATTATTTTCCTGTTGGTTCTTGCCTCAGTTATTCATTAGTTCTTCTTTTCCCAGCTCTGGGTGAAGGAGAGGATGCCTCTGGCCACCTCCACAGACCATGGAAAAGATCTTCCCACTGTGCAGCTGCTAATTAAGAAAAACCAGGTAAAGTGATGCACGACAGAGATCTGTTTTTTTTTGTTTTGTTTTGTTTTGTTTTTAAATACATGACATATAAGCTGATGATCCGGTAATAAAAAAAACAGAGTGATCTGAAGGGAATGAAATTGCCTGCTCACCAATGAAAGTGACCCTCCTCTGTCTGTCATTCAGACCCTGCAGAAGGAAATACAGGGTCATCAGCCTCGCATTGATGACATCCACAGACGAGGCAGAACCCAGAGCCAGGTGGATGGTGAGAGGCAGTCTGCCCTGGAGGGCCGCCTGGTGGAGCTCAGGGACCTGTGGGCGCAGCTCATTGCTGAGACAGATGAGCGTCACGCCCGTCTCATAGAGTCTAACCGAGCTCAGCAGTTCTACACTGATGCAGCTGAGGCTGAGGCATGGATGGGAGAGCAGGAGCTACACATGATGTCAGAGGAAAAGGCAAAGGTGAGTCAAGAGAAAACAAGATGCGTAATTGTTCTCAGTGAACCCACTCACATTGCTGCTCTTCCACAGTACTGCTGCCTCGGGAAAACCTTTAATGTTTTCTGTCTTCCAGGATGAGCAAAGTGCACTAGTGATGGTGAAGAAGCACCAGATCTTGGAACAGGCACTGGAAGACTATGCCCAAACCATACACCAACTAGCCAACAGCAGCCGCCTCATGGTCACCAGTGAGCATCCAGAGAGGTGAGAGGACACACGTGGACTGAAATGTATCATCAGGACAAAAAAACCTAATTCCACACATGCTTGGTAACATCCCAAATAATAATAAATAATTTTACTCTTAACAGTGAGAGAATCACCCTACGGCAGGCCCAAGTCGACAAGCTGTACGCAGGGCTGAAAGACCTTGCTGAGGAGCGTCGTGGGCGGCTTCAGGACAGACTGAGGCTAACCCAGTTAAAGCGGGAGGTGGATGACCTGGAACAGTGGATTGCTGAGAGGGAGGTGGTCGCTGGCTCCCATGAACTGGGACAGGACTACGAACACGTCACAGTGAGTTTTGTCACATTAAAGCTTAGAGAAGCAAAGCCGAATGCATTACTTTGCTCATATTCGCAAATAATCTTTTTTTTCTTTCTTTCAGATGCTGAGGGACAAATTCCGGGAGTTTGCTCGTGACACCAGCACTATTGGCCAAGAACGCGTAGACGGCGTGAATGGGTTGGCGGACGACCTGATTGAGTCTGGTCATCCTGAGAATGCCAGCGTGGCCGAATGGAAGGATGGGCTGAACGAGGCCTGGGCTGACCTGCTGGAGCTGATCGACACACGCACACAAATGCTGGCAGCCTCCTACGAGCTGCACCGCTTCCATCAAGATGCCATGGAGGCGCTTGGCCGCGTCCAGGAGAAGAGGGACGCGCTGCCCTCCGACCTGGGCCGTGACCTGAACACTGTCCAGCACCTACACAGACAGCACAACACCTTCGAGCACGACATCCAGGCCCTCAGTGGACAGGTCAGCTATCTATCAGTAAACCCTGACAATTATACACTTCATGTAATGCACAGAATGCTTTTTTTTAGATGCCAACAGAGGCAAGTTATTTGAAATCTTAATGTCTCCCCTTTCCATCCCCCAGGTGAACCAGGTACAAGATGATGCAGCACGACTACAGAAGGCCTACGCTGGAGAGAAAGCCGAGGAGATCCACAGGAGCGAGCACGCTGTCACTTCAGCCTGGGAGGGCCTGCTGGAGGCCGGCCAGGCCCGCAGGCTCCTCCTGCTGGACACCGTGGAGAAGTTCCGTTTCTTCAACATGGTGCGGGACCTCATGCTCTGGATGGACGGTGTCAACCTGCAGATTGATGCCCATGACAGCCCCAGGTGAATTTTCGGCTCTGTTTTATTCTTTAGCTGACCAGTGTCGTGATTGGCTGTCAGCGTTTTTACGGCTTTTTCATTTCTTTTGTCCCAGGGATGTGTCCTCTGCAGGGCTGGTCATTGCCAATCACCAGGATATCAAGTCAGAGATTGAGACCCGGGCAGACAGCTTCACTGCCTGCACGGAGATGGGCCACACTCTCATCAACAACAATCACTATGCAGCTGATGAGGTATTTTGGACCAAGTGACTTGTACAGAAACCTGAAGTCACACACTCACAAGAAAAAAAAAGGAATGTGTTCATGATTAGCTTTGATACTCAGTGGCTACATTTCCATGGCTCTTCATCTTGTCTGCTTCACAGATCCGGGAAAAATTGGCCCAACTCCAGGAAAAGAGGGACAAGATAAACAAGAAGTGGCAAGACAAGATGGACCACCTACAGATAGGTATGCAGGATGAAGTTGTTTTAGGGTCTGTATAATCTTGCGTGTTCCTGTGCGCCCCTAACTACTCTATTGTTAGTTATACTATAGTAGTGTTAGTTGCTGATGCTACTACGTGTATGTTTTGTTTCTTGTTATCTAAATGTCATCCATTTCTCTCTCTCTCTCGTTGTCCCCCTGTGCCTCAGTGCTGGAGGTGTTGCAGTTTGGTCGTGATGCCTACGTGGCAGAGTCCTGGCTGGCGGGACAGGAGCCTCTGGTGCGAGCAGCAGAGCTGGGCTCAAACGTGGACGAGGTGGAGAGCCTGATCAAGCGCCACGAGGCCTTCGAGAAGCTTGCTGCAGGCTGGGAAGAGCGCTTTGTGCTGTTAGAGAAACTCACTACCGTAAGTGGAAGGACAACCTAATAAAATAGTGTAATGAAGATTTGATTAAGCATGGTGGTTCATGCACCTGCCTGTCAGATACCGACTGCTCAGTCAATTAACCTAGGCACTGACTTCCCCTCATTTAGCGTATGTTACGTTTTGACAGTGTTGCATTATTGAGTTTCCGTTTTTCAGCTGGAGGAGCAGGAGATGCAGAGGAGGCGAGAGGAGGAAGCGAGGGCACGACGACCCCCCACACCTCCACCAGCAGAAGAAGTTGCACAATCTGAGGCCGAGAGTCAAGCACATGAATCTGCAGCTAGGTAAGCTAGAAACCATTTCCTGGCACAGTTAAAGGGTGTTGCTCTGTATCCAGACATTTCAGTGAGTGTCTCTGCCTCTCTCTCTCTCTCCAATACAGGACCAGTCTAGACCAGACCACACTGAATCAGTCCGTTTCAGTGAATGGAGTACACAGTGACAATGACACATCACAGGTGGGACATGCTTTTGAAAATGACCAGTGTGAAGATTTTTACAGTATTACATTTTACATTTTTACCGGTTCCATATTTTTTATGTAATGTCGTATAATACCTTTTCCATGTTGTCTTTTCCACTGACTGTGTCTTGCTGTGGACCTGAGAGATTTTTTTTTTTACTGTTAAAGAGTTAACTGGGGAGAAAGACTAAATCTGCCAGAGCCAGTGACATTTTTGTAAATTTGCAGCAATGTTGCCACGAGTTCCTAACAGCAAATGTTTTCAAGCAAATGTTGTGGAAGGTTTAGTCCAGCATTTGGCAGCATTTTGCTTCAATCTGTGAGGTTTAAGTGACAGTACAGAGCAAGTTAGCTGAAGGTTAGAAAAGGATCCCAAACATGTAAGTATGTTAAATGTATGTGTTTGTGTCCTGTTGTGTCTTGTTCAGTCTGCTGTACTCTTCTCAACAGTGGTGTTCACAAATTCATTAGTTGTTTGTTGTCATAATCACATTGATTGTGATCACACACTTGAGCAAAAATAACAGACTTTGATGCTGAGCCTATATAATTCTTGGTTTTGCTGCCGGATGACACAGACATGAATATCTGTGAATATCTGTGACTGAAAAGACAACCTCACATTTGAAAGTCAGTTCGGAAAAAATTGTCTTTTTTGGCATCCCTATTTTTTTTTTACAAGAGACAAAAGATTTCTTAACAATTTCTCATTGCATTCTTGCCAGCAGTCATTATCGCTATCGTTGTCAGTGGGAAAGAAATCAGAGCCTAAACGTGTGTATAAGCCAAAGCAGCCGGAGCGTGTGAGTACCAAGCCATGGTCAGCTTTGTAGCTTCCTCATTACCCCTCCACTGCCTCTGCTCAGCTCCTGGTCAACTGCAGTGCCTCTGTCACAGATGCAGCCATCGCTTTATTTATTCATGTACTACGCAATCCCATGAATGAGCCCTGTCACTGCGCTGAGGCATGATGCAGATTCATGAACAGATTGTGGTCATGGATCAAAGATGCTGAAGCCCGTCTGGCTGTGTCCATATTGACCAGGACAGGAGTGACTGTGACAGTAGAGACCACAGTAGATAATGTGGTGATACCTGTCATACCCAAAAGCTAATATATATGTTGTTTGTTTGTTTTAGTCTTTCCCTAGATGTAGTGTTCCCGAGCTGGATGTCAAAATCATGTAGTGGAGATATTTAAAGTGTTCTTAGAAAAAAAAAAAGAGTTTTGTAGGAAGAAAATGATCTTCTCCAGTCACTTTGGACTGAAAATGAAACCAGTGACAAATGGATCCCCTCTAGAAATATTTGGAAGGAACAAAAGTCTCATTTTAACTCACGATGCTTTCTGCTGCTGTCATCATTCAACTACAAGATGACTGTAAGCTATGAAGTGCATCCCTCTGTGGAGTTGATGTTTAAGATCTAAGTCAGATCATTTGTCGCTGTCCTCATCTTTGTGGTTGTTGAGGTGAAAGGCTTTTTGAGAGCTGACCTGTCTGTCTGTGTTTGTGTTTGTTTTTGTGTTAGTGTTTCTGTGTTTTGCCTTTATCCTTTATTAATGTACAGTCGCTCAATAAAGTAGTAAGAATTTCATGTATGTTGTAAAATGCAAAGACATTGTAAAAGCAAGGGGTACTTTGACTTTAAACGTATTTGTCCCGTTCTTTCGGGATAAAGAGGATAAATTGTTTTAACATTGCAATCATGATAGGTCAGTGTTATCCTTCAGTTGTTAGAGGGTTGACAGTTGCTTTTTTTAAATAATTGTTTCACTTCTGCTTCTTTTCTTATTAAATATGATCACATCTTAATGTATTTTACTTAAAAAACCCTCAAGCTAAGTGTAGCTTACATGTTTCCTGTATGAATTTCATTTGAGTCCAAGATAAAAACTTTATCCTTCTAATACTTTATGGAAAAAATAGAGGAGTTTTTACTGTCCAGTTTCTCCCTTGTTGTAACTTCTACAGTTAAAGAAAAAATGCATTGAAAGTGAAAGTGCACAGTCACTCTCAGTGATCTGATACTCTGCTTTTTTTATTGGAGACCATATCAAAATGTTGGGGGAGATGGGAATTAGCTGAAAATACTTATTTGAGCGACTGTATTAGTCCTGTTTTGAGTCGTAGTGTAATGCGATGGCTATTAATGTGGCCCTTTTGGACAGATGCCATGCTGTAATCTTAGGTGCTGTCAAAGTCATCATGGCTTTTCATCTATGGCTGTGATTAGCTGCTTCTCTGTTCACTGCTTGCCTACAACCGCGTCTTTCCGTCTCCTGATCAGTGTTCATGTTTCCCTTTGAACCCCAGGGCTCTGAGTCAGAGTCGGTGAACGGACCAGGCCGGGACAGCGGGTTGGCCTCCTCTCGCCTGGATCCATCTGCCACGCTACCGAGCAGGGGGGCAGAATCTGAACCAGAGACCATGGAGGGGATGCTCTATCGAAAACAGGAGATGGAGTCCCACAGCAAAAAGGCAGCCAGCAGGTGAACGTTGTGAGGGGACTCAGTGAAATGGAGAATTTTAGGACTGACATTTAAATCAAGAGGTCACTCTCAAAACTTGGTTTTATTTTTTAAAAAAAAGATCCCGAGGTGGTCAGGGGAAAGCAGAGGATTTGCACTTCTGGTCTGATGTACCAGTTTCATCTTTGATTTAAAAGCTGAGTTACTCATAAAGCCAAACTGGGGATATGGAGACCAAGTGGCCCTTCAGAGGCACAGGAGCCCGTTACAGTATCTAAATAAACAAGGCATTGTAGACATATGTACATGAACTAGGTGCTTTTGATTGGCCAGGGTTTGTACGCCTGACACATTCACCACTTAATCACTTTTCTCTGCTCCTGTAGGTCCTGGCAGAACGTGTACTGTGTCCTTAGGAAAGGAAGCCTCGGTTTCTATAAAGACAACAAGAGCGCTAGCAACGGCATTCCATACCATGGTGAGGTACCCATCAGCCTGGGAGAGGCTGCGTGTGAGGTGGCCCATGACTACAAGAAGAGGAAACACGTCTTCAAGCTCAGGTGAGGAGAGACGGACGAAATAAAAACCTCAGAATCCGGATCTTTAGTGGAGAGTATACAGTTGCCAACATATGATAATTAAGTGATGAAATATATTGAAATACCATGATGAAATAGCAAGGAAACAGGTGAAATTGTGAGTTGGAATTTAATGTGATTTATAACTTAACCTTGACTCATACTTTCTCTCTTTAACACGGTCTGCAGGCTAGGAGATGGCAAAGAGTACCTGTTCCAGGCAAAGGATGAGGTGAGTGTATTCAGCGGGAAAATATGCACTCTTTAATTTTCTCTGCTGTACTGCGATGCTGCGCCTGAATGACGAAAATTAACACAAGTCTGTCTCTGTATAGTCGGAGATGAGCTCCTGGATCCGCTCCATCCACGCCTCCATTCCATCAGGAGCAGGAGGAGAGTCGCCCGGCGGCCCGCGGGCTCTCAGCCGAGCAATGACCATGCCTCCCATCTCCCCCAGCTCAGGGGAGGCCGGAGGCGTAACCATGCGCAACAAGGATGGGAAGGAGAAGGATCGCGAGAAGAGGTTCAGCTTCTTTGGCAAGAAAAAATAAAACATTTGTAAAAACTTTGATGGAATCAACATTTGTCAATTTCAACAAACTGAAAGTAAGAAAGGACAGGAAAAGTACAAACCAGTCATACAAACACATTGCTCTCAGTGCTGGTCCTAAGGAGTTTGTCGACAGCTGTGTGGCTTACATAACCTTTGTTTCCTCTCTGTCTCTCCCTCCATCTCTCTTTCTCCCTATTTATCTGTGATTTTCCTTCTCTCTCGCCCAGTCCATATTTCACATTCAGCTGGACCCAACCAATGAGAGCCCTGGTCCAGAGGCAGTGTCAGAGCGTGTTAGTGTGGGTCACCAAACAGAAGCAGAGTTGTTTAAGGAGCGGCAGTGGGAGGTTAATATTAGAAGGGCCAAGAGGTTGAACTATCTCACGGCTCCAGGGCAATTCCATTCCACTAAATTGATTCTTCTTTGCTCAAAATATTTTATTTCAATGAGTCTTGACGAGCCATGCCTTTTCAATGCCGTGTCACTAATAGCAATGATGGATGATGGTGTTCCACTCTTTTTATTCCTTTCCCCCTCTCATTCTGTCTTCGGGGAGGACCACATCGCTCTCTTTTTCGTTCTTGGTATTGATGTTATTAACCTTACCAATATTATTGCTGTTATTATTATTATTTATCTTTTGCTATTGCTGGTTTGAGAAAAAGAGAAACTAATAAATTTGACAGTAGATAATCTTGATTCATGTTGTGGAGCAAAACAAAAAACTTGGTTAAACTAGTGGAGAATGTTGGGCTTGCCCATGTTTGTATTGTTTTTTTTTTTTTTTTCTAGGAATGACAGTTCATGAGGTGTTTTTGAGAAAAAAAATAAAGCTCAATAAATTTTAGCAGTGTGCAGTAAGTGATCACGAGTTTCACCATTGGGAAAATTATATATATATATATTTAAAGTGGTTTTATTTTTTATTTTATCTCTAATTTTGCCTGTATTGGATCATTTCTTTTGAGTGATCTTTTCTGCTTGATTTTTGACTTCCTTTGTTTCTGTATAAAGCAGAGAAGATTAGTTTTCTAGTGTGTATGTGTGTGTGTGTGTGTGTGTGCGTGCGTGCGTGTGTGTGTGTGCGTGAGTTGTGGTGCTGTGGATTTTGCACGTTTATGTTATTTCAGATCAGCGGTGGCCAGATGAATGCTGCTTTTCTTATGGTACACATGCACACAAAATCCAGACACAAACACAAGAGAATACTATAGGGAGGACTCTGTAAACCTGGCTTTTCTTTGCTTTGTTTTGTTATGGATGAGCAGACATTATCAATGCACATAACAGTCCTCCCACATGATTTTGACACTTCCATCTCACTCTTCAAATAATCTACTTCCGTTCTCTCCGCACAGCGCTGTAAAGGCACGGGGCAGGTCGTAGATCCAGAGCTAAAGCGCATTCTCTGTGGCAGACTGTAGGGAGGCGAGCAGCAGGACAGACAGACGGGTAGAAGGTCTCATTACAGGTGGGGTGAGGGGTGTGGAAGTGAGATTGGATGAGTGGTGAAGAATGTGCTTTGTCATGTGCTACCTGAGGGAGCGAGGAGTACTGAGCCTTGAACCCACCTCTGCTATACTGAACCGTTGTAGAAGCCCAGCCTTTCCCTCCATTCAGACAGTCCCTAACCACTGAAAGGAAGCTTTATTGTTCACAGTACAAACGTGAGAATGTTAAAAAAAAAACATGCCCCGTGGCAATGATCTAATGTATGTCGGTGGATCATGGAGCCAGGTACAATATGCAGACAGACGTGTTGACTTTGAGCATGGCTAGCTCTGCTCACTAGCGGCGATGGAGAGGGCACAGTCGTGAACTGTCTCTTAGACGAGCTCTGCGCTCTTGCATACATGGCATGACTTCATGTAGGGTTTTACTTGTACGTGTCCCATCGTCGTGTCCAAACCTCTTCAGTGTTGATGTTCTCCACGTACGCGAGATCACTTCATATGCAGGGTTGGGTAGCAGCTGACTATATGTAATGGGATTACAGTAATCCAAAAAAACAAAAAAAAAAAACAAAAAAAAAAACTGGTAATGGCAATCTGATATTTACTGTAAAAAGATCAGGTGCTTTTGAAACCAAATACAAATGTTAGATTCCTCAAAAAACACGTTTGAACAGACAAAATAAATTGTTTAGATAGATTAGACTGACTATAGACAATAGCCTAATTGTATACATCTTCAAACAGTTTGTTGATAATTGTACTGTAACATAATTGGTAACTCAAATTCAACTGTTAAACGCCACAGGACATAATTGGATTTCATCACTGAGTTTAGCATTCTTGTGGATTATTGGACTGATTACAGTATCAAACAGGTAATCGGTAATATGTAATGGATTACATTTTGAAAGTATCCTTCCCAGCCCTGGTAATAGCATGGCATGATGCACCATGAAGTCCATATAGTGGAGGGTGGATCAGTACACAGGAATGCCATGGTGGACCAAAATGATAACACACACACACACACACACACACACACACACAAACACGGGAAACAAATTTGCATAAGGTTGCCGAGGTTTAAAACTGATACAAA
>OMLB01020429.1:33395-43589 GCA_900302555.1 Myripristis jacobus
TAATTGAAGCATGACATTTAGATAAAAGAATCAATCAATCAATCAATCAATAAATCAAAAAGCACAGACCTCCTGCTATATCCTTGTGAGATCAAGTAACATCATTGTAATTTAACAAACCCTCCAGTAGATGGTGCATATGTCTTACATTCCTGTGTGGTTTGTGTCATTATCAATAGACCACCATGCCTTGTATTACACCATAAACACACACACACACACACACACACACACACACACACACACACACACACACACACACACACACACACACACACAAACACGGGAAACAAATTTGCATAAGGTTGCCGAGGTTTAAAACCGATACAAAATCTTAAGCAGTGACCAAAATGATTTTCCAGCCGCAAACGAATTTGCAGCCAGAGGGGACAGCGTGGCTATCTGGACCATCGCTCCACTGAAAGACCCTTCTCACAGTTTGATGTGTAGCAACTGTCCAAATCAGATAAGAGAAACATGTCAACATCCAAGTGAGCGAACCAGTTTTGGGTGAGACGTTTAGAGCGATAAGCCCACACTTGATCAGACCGACCGCCTTGTCTCTCTCGGTCGGTGGGAGCTAAACTAACATCAGCCAAACATGTTCACTACAGTATTGGGAACAAAGCTAATGAGCTCACTGCATACATGAGTGAGCCGACGTGATCAGCATTCACTGTGCACCATTCCAAATGGAGGTTTTATTATTATTATTATTATTATTTCCCCCCCCCCTGCTGTGGATGACCTGTTTTTAGACAGACAAGCCAGTTAATGTAAGTGAATTCCAGTTTGAAAAAGGTCTACAGTGTATTTTCTTACCAGTTCATTTGAATGTTAATATGCATTGACAAAATTAATGTGGCCAAATTGGTCATGTGAAGCAAAAATATTTGACATACTTGACACACACAAGCTCTCTCTCTCTCTCTCTTTCACACACACACACACACTCACACACAAAAATACTGTACTGTATATCCAATGCAGAATGACCCTGGCGATCCAGTCTTGTGGTAATTTTACTCAGCTGGCTGTGATTCGGTGTTGCATATGGCATCCTGTTAAAATAACATTGTGCTGCTGGTGAGCTTTGACCAGAAAAAGGAAAGTATGTATTATTGATGTCAAAGGGATGAGGTGTTTTTTTGGTTATGAGTAACTTGTAACAATGGACTACTTATGAAGAAAACAACCTTTTACTTGATAAGTAGTAGAAATGAGTGAGAAAGAGAACTGGTGGCAATCTGAGCTTCCTTTTTTTTTTTTTTTAGGCAGGCAACATGCTGTCTAGTGGGAGCTTGTGTTTTCTCATCCAGTGGTCTGTCTTGCAGCATTTGATAAGCCTGTCCACCTAAATTCATTTTTCATTACTTTTGACGAATGTCTGTTCCTTCCTCTGTGAGTAATTCAGAGTTGTTAATACCACTACTATTATTAATTGCTATTATTATCATTATTGCTACTGTTATTACTACTACTACTACTGTTACTAATGCAACTTATTGCAACAATTATAACTGCTGTCCATTTTCAGGTACGTGTCTGTAATACCAGACCCTTCCACACGATGTCAGTGTGCTGTGGAGCATTTTCATTACAGATCGAAAATTATGTTTGTTGACTTGTGTATCTACATCTAATATTAGGAATAATAAAACATGGTTTAATCAGAAACGCCCTTGATTGTGTTCTTATGTTCGATGTTAAAAAGTGTCCATCTCTTCAGCAACTTTTCATCTGCAGGGTTGAGACAGCGTGAGAAAATATATTTCATAAAGGCTGTTGCCAGCGGTGTCGTGTCCAGAAATTTTTGAACGGGGTGCCTAATGTGGAGTGCAATGCCAGTGTAACCAACAAAATCAAATGAAGACAGACAGAATACTGTGCAAAGATTTTAATTTGTGCCATATTATAGCAAATGTGTCAGCTCAATAACAAGTAAGTGGATGATTTCTCCACTCTATGTACAGTAATATACCTCAGTCATATAAAACACACAGAGGCAGATTCAATGTGCTTTACATAGAAAGGGAACAACACATTAAATATACATGCACAGATACACATATGAAACATTTAAAGTGCAAAAGTGTATGACCCTGCAAAGATTAGCAATGGGCTATTTAAAGTTCGGATGATGAATCAAAGTCTTTAATAGCTGGCCCTCAGCATGTATGTTCAATTCATGCATTTATTTATTTATAGGAAAACCTCTGATTATTTCGTCCATTGAGCAAAACAATAGAAAGTGAATCTGAAAATAAATCAAACATGTTCGAAAGGTCTGGATGTACACTCAGTGTCCACTTTATCACGTCCATCGGGTCGAATGAAGCAAAATAATTATTTATGGCTTAGGCAAGGCAACTAAGCAACTTGAAGACATCCAGGACTTTGTTTCTAAATGGACTTTGACCCCAAACCCACTGAAGAGCACCTGTCCTATGAGCCACTAGAGCCATGCAGCAATTCCTTCTCCCTCTCTAAATAATGTATAGTTTCATACATGTATTTTATTTGGGTATTTTGAGATTAAAACTATTTTGAAATGTTAAAAACAATGTTTATATTGTTAATTACTATTATTTTGAATGGACAATGGCAAAAAATAATTAGACTTTCCTCCTGATGAATTGCTTAAAAATGTTGTTTGGCTTTAAAATATTCTGTTAAATGTTCATGTTTTCTGGTTCTTGTTCAAATTAAATGTTCAAATTACTTCTATCGGTTGCTTGATTTTTTTTGTAACCATAGCATTCTTACATTGTGCCAATCCTGTGATGGGACTGGTTGACAACAATGCACAACATGACTTTAATAATGAATCACCTAATTTTAGTTGACATTTGTGTACATTAAACGATATTTATTCATAGCTGAGACCTTAGCCTTTCATTTGCTGCTGGTGAGAATATTCTATCATGAATGATGCCAGAAATGGGGCAGAGGGAGAAAAGTGTGCCAGCCAGCCCTGGTTAACACTGACCAGGGATCAAGCAGCCTGTCGTGCAGCGTGTTGTTGAAGCAGTGGAGCACACTGAGGAAGACTCACTCCACCATGAAACACAGCAAACATCCAATGAGCTTCATCTACAGGACCCCAAACTCTTGCTTTCAGATCATAAATTGTCAGTCAAGAAGCTGCAGTCAGAGGATAGAGAATGTGATTAAATATTTTAGACAGCCTGGTAAAAAAGCAAACTTTGGGGTTACTAGTCACTTAATTTCTGTAAGATTGCACATGATCCTGTGAGGGGCAGCAGTGCCAACATGGGTCTTCTCTGCTGCAACACTATTTGAAGAAGAAGAAGTTTTATTACATGACATTCTGTACTACAGCACATGGGCAAACTTCACCCCAGTAGATATCTTGTAGGTAGACTGGCGAGAGTCTGAAGCCTAACAGGGCTTAAACCAAGTGCACAGGTTTATTTTTAATTACATAACAAGTTATAAGTAAAATCTTGTTAAAGTAAACTTTTGTTAAGCAAAGACAAAAAAGGGAGGAAGGTCCTGTGAGAGACACTGCTACTGTTTTACCCAAACTCCATCCATACATACATCTAGAAATACATATGCAGTGTTTTATTCTACAAGAAATCATAGTCTCAGTAGCAAATATCATAATTCAAATGCCCAACCCTTATGGTGATTTAATTGTGCTGTTAAAAGATGCCTGGTGTGTTAATGCTCCACCACATGAATCCTGCGCCCCAGGCTTCAGCTAAGCCGAGCAGATGTCAGTGAGCCCCTGTTGCAGTCACTCTGCATGTTATTTTCTGCAATTTATTGTAAAAAAATGTACATTCTTTGATTAATTCTATGTGTAGAGCTGCGACACTACAACTTTTCACAAGATTTTAGTGCAATGAATTTGTTTGTGGCTGTCACTGCTCTGGTGGTACAATGGTTGAAAGCTCGACAGTGCTAAAACCTTAGACTTAGGGACAAAAAACTTTCAAAGCAGCCATTTTGACATGAATCTGCATTTAAATGGAGGAGAATTTTAACTTAAGTCACTGATAATTCCTGTGTTCACCCTGGTAATTCATGTCAGACCATGACTCACCTGTGTGTTCCTGTACAGATCTCTGTACACAAACATACTTACTGTACTGTTTGAGTTATTTTTTACTTATCTGTATATATTTGCATGTGTATTGAATTTTAACAGCAATTCCACTGTTTAATATTCACATTTTCTGTTTTTATTTCATACTTAGCTGTGGCAATGTAAACCTGTTTCCCTTTTCCCATCGAGGCCCTTTGAATTGAACTGAACTGAAAACTGAATTGAACCACTAGGGGGCAGTAGTTGCCACCTCTCCTCTGCCTACAAGTCTTCTTCCAGGGCACACATTACCCATGAGCGACTTTCCCCGTGTGTTAAAGCAAGATGGCAGCTGTTGTTGAGAATGTTGTCAAACTGTAAGTGTTGGACTTTTCTTCCTTCGCTCCTCGGCGGGCGGTGACGCACCGCAGGCCGCTCTGCTCGGCTCCCGCAGCCCGGCAGCGGCCGCCCGGCCAGCTAGCTCGCTAACACTGACACCTCCGTAAGGTTAGCAAACGCCGTCGGAGCGTCACGGCTCTCCACATCCTGGAATGGAAGTGGAGCAGCTAGCACACACGCAGATGACATTTCTGCCGTGTGAACTGTGGGAACACACCGCGGAACATGCGTCGGCTTCATTATGGGTGTATTTAATCAGATATTACGGCAAGTCGCGGCTTCGTCGTCGCCCGGCAGCTGATATCCATGTCGGTGCTGAGCGGAGCAGCTAGCGTCAGTTCGCTAACGGGCTAAAGCAGACTGTATTTGTGGACAGCGTTAGCGCAACAACACGGCTGCTCGATGCCCAACTTGAAAAGAATGAATGAAAGATTGGGCTTAAAGGTCACCGCTTCCATTGTCGACCCGAGGTTTATTAAAGCTGTAATTGACACCTCGATAAGTGTTAAACCTCACGAAACGGACGGTGAAGCCCGGCGCTGTCAGTTCCCACCGACCCGGTGACATTTTCACATGCTTACATTTCCGCTGACTTCCGTATTTGTTTAGGAGTTTGTGTGAAGAAGACTCTCGGTGCGTTTTATTTGTGAAATGTTTTGCGGTAAATTCAGACATAACATTGCATTTAAGTGCCCTGTTACCATGGTAAACGATGAATATGAGTTGTCAAATCCAAACCAGAGAGTGTCGTTTTGAAACCCTATAAACTCTCCCTCGTAAAATAAAGTAAATGGAAACCACATCATAATCACATCATTAGTCTATTAAAACATCATGTGTGCTTTGTGACAGCACAGAGGTGCTTCAGGTACATTAGTTATGCACTGCCTGGTTGCATCAGGATGTCATGTTTCTGCCTCCCCTTTCTGGAAATACGCATTCATTTCCTTAGAGATTTGCTGATTTTCTGTGATGATTTGTATATGCCTCTGTTCCACCTCACGGATCAAACACTTACCGGACATGTTTCATATTAAGTCTGTGTGCTTTGCATAGTGTTAATTGAAAAGACGTTGTGCTACACAGGTGTAATTACTTGTATGAATTTTTAATGAAGACATTGAAATGCTAAAACAGTGTGCAGTTTGTTCAAGCGGGGACTGAGCAACATCTATCCATTTTTTATATCTTGCGGCTGCCATTCATGAAATTGATATGTTTAAAAAAAACAAACAAACAAACAAAAAATTAAAAGCCAATGAGTTCAGTCAGTCATTGTTTTGACCTGCTTCCCATGGTAAAAGCCATCTGGTTATCCTTTTACCAAATGGCAAATAGATAACATAGCACTTTGCAGCTGAGACATTACAACATTATAATAGTAAGAGTTGTTGTTTAGTGTGTGGTGATCTCTGATTGCACGTTCTGTAGTGGCTTAAAGTCTGCCTGAAACTTCTTTAAACTTTATTCTTGTAAGGAGCATCCTGGTAGCTCAGCTGGTGAAGACGCACACCTGTAATGATCCAGTCTCAGATCCAGTCCACTGAGTCGGCTGCAGGTCACGCTCGGCTCTCTCCTGTCTTTCTTCACTGTGAACTCAACAATTAAGCCTTTTTTGGAAAAAAATATATATATGTTGGAGTTGAATTAGCACACTCTTTTTCAGCAGAACCCAGCTGCACTACTCAGCACAGCTACAGACTTCTGCTGCTCACCTCAGCCTCACTGGAGCAGCCCTGGGTTAAATGCCCTGCTTAAGGGCACTTTGTCGAATGACAGGAGAGACAGGAGCTTTACCGACTCACTTCTGAACCCAGATTCTCCCTGCCAGTGTGGGATTTGAATCAGCCTCCTGTGTGTTAGCTTTACTCAACAGCGTGGACAGGAAGCATCAGCCTGCAAGTGTCTCGGTGTATTTTTGTTGAAAACACGGCAGACTGTGCTCCCCGCTAAGCCTGCTGCTGTTGATGCACCAACAAAAGAGCGCCCGCTGTTGCACTCTCACTAATGACTCGCTCTGGTGTTCAATGACATTATGCACCGAGCTGCCTCTCCAAGGTGCCAGGCCGCCTGATGGAAAGTGGCAAACTAACTTTTCAAACATTTCAGGCAAGACTACATTGATTTTGAATTAGCCAGGCCAGAGTGATTTTTTATTTTTTTTGGCTTTCCCGTTGCTTCAGACCATAAAAGAACAAATTCACCTGAGCGGGAGCAGAGCTTAAGTTGCGCATGGCGAGGTTTCACTGACACAGGCAGTTGGCATTTGCAGGAGAGGCCTAATGACTAGTTCCTGGCTCCGGTTTTGTTTTTCCTCAGCTTGGGAGAGCAGTACTACAGAGATGCCATGGAGCAATGTCATAATTACAATGCCAGGCTTTGTGCTGAGAGAAGTGTCCGGATGCCCTTCCTTGACTCTCAGACCGGAGTGGCTCAGAGCAACTGCTACATCTGGATGGAGAAGAGACACAGGGGACCAGGTGGTACACACACACTCCAAACACACTGACAGCCGCCTTAAACCATCCAGTGTTGACTTAGTAAACTAAATTTGTTTTACTGAGATAAACGCTTTAACCCTCCTACTATCTTTGAGGTCAGTTTGACCCCATTCAGTGTTTTCCATTTCATAATACAATTTTTTTGCTTCATATTTAATTACTTTCCCTAATTTAAGAGGGACAACTGAGTAAAAAATAAAATAAACACTATGATATGTTTTCAATGTCCTGTACACATTTGGTACCCATAGGTGAATCATTGGGGTCAATTTGACCTCAGGCTGTTTGGGCTGTATTTTTGAAGGGCTGTTTATAAAGTTAAGTACCTCACACATAAACCTGGGTAGCAATTATTATTATAATCATTTTCTGGAGGTTTAAATTACTAGGATCAAATGGGCTCCAATTGACAAAAAATGTTAGTAAATTTGAAGGTAACAGGAGGGTTCAGTAAATATAGCAGCAAGATGTGTTTCATTGGTTGAAACCAGCATCTGAAACTGTAATGATGTCAAGGGTTGAGAAGCTGCTCAGGAATGTCCAGAGATTATGTTTTGGCACACTTTGGGAAGATTTGGAGTGAAGAGTGTTGAAATGCTTTGGGATTGCTGCTGTATATTTTTCTTTGTGGATGTTTGCTCGTCGGGAGCAGATGGGGGATAGGCTAGGCTGTGTTTGACATTCAGATTTCTTAAAATGGCTTGGTAGGGTTGTTAAAAGTTTTATGTCGTTACATCTCCTCCATCTCTTTTGACTCTGCATTTTGTGGCGTCTAGTGAAGCAGCCGGGCTTTGAGGATCATCTAAAAACAGCAGAAAGACAGACACACGTCACACCTTTGCATAATAAGAGGCTAAATATAACAACCTGTTCTAGCTGTTTTTCACAAATTGGAGAAGATCTATGTGACAGGTCTAGGAGTTCACCTTTGCACAGAGTCAACACTTGGGAATGGCTCAAATGAGCAAGTCATTTGTTTTTTTCGTCGCACCAGACAGATCAGTGTAATATGAGCCTGCTTGCAGCTAGCTGTGCCTTGTAGTTTCAAGAAAGAATGGCATTTTAAGGAAACTGGGAGACAAATGTAGAGACGTGTCCAAAAACTGTTCAGTTATCCCTTTAGGTTCATGGTTCTTGGCCTTTCTGGCATGTGTCCCATTAAAATGAAGCAATGCTTTCTGGCGTGCCCTGTTAGAGGCTTCATATGCAGAGCAGTGAACAGTAATAATACAGGAATGTTCCCTTTTCATGCTCTTTTATTATCACAAAAACTGTTCTGCTGAAATAATGGAAAATTAGACATGATTATGAAATTGTATACTAGAAATGTTTTTTCCTGTCCGATAAATCATCTTGTGAACACTCCAAAATTATCTTTTGAACCCGCATTGGGGTCCTGACCCCCGGGTTAGGAACACCTCATCATAGTATCGTGTACAGGAGTGGTAACAAGGTGTTTTCCTGACGTTCCCCAGGCATGGCTCCAGGGCAGCTCTACACCTACCCCTCCAGGAGGTGGAGGAAGAAGCGGAGAGCTCACCCTCCAGAGGACCCCCGACTTATCTTCCCCCCTCTGAAGACAGGTACCTTCAGCTCCACTGTCACCACCAGCTGTGTCAGGATTTAAACAATAAATAATAATAACAATAATAAATAATAATGTTACAGGGCCATACCAAACAGTGATTTTAAAGGAATTTTTCACCTAAAAAATATATATATTTTTTATGTTTAGTTACCCTGAAATGTTAGACAGAAAGTGTTTTAATTGCATGCCGCACAGAAACAGCTATTCTGTTGAATGTTGTTGATCGGTGACTTAAAAAAAACAAACAAAAAAAAACCCCACCAGCAAAAAGGTCTGTTTCAAATTCTCAATCTTTTTGCAGTCTAATGTAAGTCTTGAATCTCTACTTGTGTGTGCAATATGTTCCAAAACTCTGTGCAGTACTTTACCTAAAATATTGCTGAATGAACCCCTTACATTTCACAAAAGGCTCTGACTGACCTGCAGGCTCAGTGAACTGAAGACCCGCCTCCGGCTCTGATTAGCTTGATGCTTCACTCCGTTTTTATAACGTTCATTCTCTGTGAAAACGTGTCGTCTCAGACTTTCAAGACAGTGGGAGTAAATGATGAAGTATTTCTTTAAATAATAATAATTAGTGATAATATATGTAATTCCTCCACCCCACAAATGTGAGTGGCAGTTTCAGTAAGTGTATTAATGTAATGTTAACAGGGCCAATCAGAACTGAAGACCAGAGCCATTCTCACTGCATAAAGAGCTATTTTTGCAATGCAGAGTGCTGCTGTATGTTGTGCACAGTGCTCATTTTGCTGTCTCCTCCCAGAGCTGGATTTGGGGTTGAAGAAAGACACGCTGCTGTCGTCGGACGGCAGCAGCCTGGAGGCCCTTCTGAAGGGGGAGTCTCTCGACAAGCGAGCGTCCGCGGAGCTCCGAGGCTCCGAGGAAGAGCCCAGCCTGAGCGACATAACCACAGGCCTGAACCCCGCCGCCCGCATTAGGAAGGTTTGTTGTTTTCAGCCTAAAATACTGCTGTTCAGCGGCGACATGTCCAACTCAACATGCTCTTAGTAAGAGAATTTAGCAGAGCGATGTCCCGGTGGGTGTGCAGCAAAGTAGAACCTGAGAACCTGTTTGCATTTAAAATATCATTAAATAGTTTGTCTGTTGTTTATAATACTTTGTATTGCACAAGGTGGCAGAGCAGCCAATCACAGCTGAGCAGATGGGGCGCCAAATTTGAGAATTCCTTGTCCCAAATCTGTGTTTTTATGTATAAAAAAGATTGGCCAATGTATTGTTATCAGAGGATTTTTTCCCCCAAAATGTCTATCAGTATTGAACCCAAAAAAATCAGTATCATTCGGGCTCTAGTGGGATGATTTAATTTTCCACTGCCTCATTGCCTCTTCCCTGTCGCCACAGAGAATTCTAGAGCCGGACGACTTCCTGGATGACCTGGACGATGAAGACTACGAGGAAGACACGCCCAAAAGGAGAGGCAAAGGGAAGGGCAAGGTAAGGATGCGAACGCGTTTCAAGAGCAAGCGCCAAGAGTGTTCATTAACCGCTTGCTGACGATAACGCGTGAAAAACATGCGCGTCCGCAGGGTCGAGGAGTGAGCAGCACCCGGAAGAAGCTGGATTCAGCGGCTCTGGAGGACAGAGACAAGCCGTACGCCTGTGACAGTGAGTCCCGAGGGCTGGCTGCA
>OMLB01020430.1:12446-24422 GCA_900302555.1 Myripristis jacobus
CCCTCACCTTTGTGCAAGTATTATTTTTCTTCCAAAAACAAACAAACAAAAACTTTATTATGCACTTCTAGTTTTACACACTTTTTTTTTCAAACGGGTAATTTATAGGAATACTCAGTGCCAGTGCAAAATGAAAATGACGAAAAAACAAAAAACAAAAAAAAAAACACTGTACCAATTGTGTTTCATAGCATCCATTTCATTTCACACATAGGTTATGCGTAGCTTCAGGAATGAGCACCTGCTGTGTTTGCCTATAGTAAGTTGGGATGACGGTGGGGGGGTGTTGTGTGTTGTGTGTGTGTGTGTGTGGGCAGGGGGTGTGTGGATGTAACATATCCCTGAACCAATTAGCTCCTTCAGTGGAGGTGAGGGTGCGTGAGTGTGTGTGTGTGCGTGTGTGTGTGTGTTGGGGGGTTGGAAGGGGGTTACGGCTGTGTTCCACAGGGTACAGCCCTCAGCCCTGTGGGGTCCCGGCCAATGGCAATTAGCCCACTGACAAGAGCCCTAATTAGCCCCCTTGATTGGCTCGGTGACAGAGCAACAACACCAGCATCCAGTGCATAGAAGGCAACCAAGGTGACTCTATTACGATGTGTTGTTTTAAAGCCAGCTGTAATTGGTAAACAAGCATAGCTGTCTGTAATTGGTAAACAAGTAGTCGGGTTTGTATGTGGTGTCATTATGAACCCGCTGCTACATTACAGTATTTCTGCAGAGCACTTAATGATTGAGTTTGTGTTGCTTTTGTTTCCTTTATCCTTGGCAACGCTGTCAGATCACTCAATATTAATACATCATGCTTTGCCATTCTGTTAGCCCAATGCAAAGTGGAAGAGAGAGAGAGAGACAGACAGAGAGAGATATAAAATAAAAGTGCAAACAGAGAGGGAGAAAAGTGTGAAAGCAAAGTGAGTGAGATGCCGCTTAAAGATCCCGTCTCTTATTATTTAATCACAGCAGCACCTGGTGGCTGCTGCTGAAATAGAATCTATAATCGACACTTGCACTTGATTCATGACTTTCTTTTGTCTATGTGTGTGTGTGTGTGTGTGTGTGTGTGTGTGTGTGGGGGGTGGGTGTGTGTGTGTGTGTGTGTGTTTGTGTCTCTTCCTCAGTCTCGATGTGAAGCTATCCCATGATGCAACATGTGTCCCCAGCACCAGCAGTGACAATGATGGCCACCCAGAGCGTTCCTCCACCATCATACCAGGAGAGCCAACAGGTAGGAGGGTTTCACCAATATTCACCTCGATGCTTATCTAACACCCGTATAACCTGTGTGATATAAGATACATACCCATTCACCTGGTTGATTACCACTTAATCATTTAAATATATATCAGTAGGGTGTCTGCAGGTCCTTAAACACTATTACAACATCTTAAAGTCAATTATATAAATATTAGGCCTTGAAAATCATTATAGCCTTGAAGAGTCTTTATTTCAACATAAACAAATAATTCCATTTCCCTATCTAGCACTTTTTTTTTTTGAAAATTCATCAAATTCTTCAGTCAACATTTATGATGTTATAAAAATCCAAGCCTATTGTTGAACTTAACTCATTGTATGCTTGCCTGTTGTACTTACCTGTAGAGAGAAATGCAAGAAAGTTGTTGGACTTGCCTGTCCCAAGTACTGTGCGGAAAAAATGGCTAGAATAGACGTTTTTCACAGCAGCCATTTTTCCATGTAATAGCAGGGTAAACATGGATGTTATTAATGACATGAATCAAGGTTCTGTTTCATTTAGTTCCTGGTTTTATTCATGCTGGCTTACTTTTACATTTACATTGAACAAAACCTTAATTAATGTAATTAGTAAGCCTACACCTGTGTTTACCCTGCTATTCCAAGTCAAAATGGCTGCTGTGAAAAAGGTCTGTTATTTCAACACCACTTTTGCTGTCTAACCTAAAGGAATCTATTATAATACGAGTTCAAAGAATAACTTAGTTAGTAACTGACCATATTTCCACCTAAATCTAGTCTACTTTCATAGTGCTTACCTTAACACTGACCTGCTGTGCTTATTTTAATAACAAAAAGATTTGTTAAATTTGTCTGAAAACGCTCTGAAATAGCCTTTAATGTCCGTAGACACGCTGATGAAAAGGGAAACATACTGTATGTCAAAAAAAATTCACTTCATAAGGGGGAAAGAAAGGGTCAAGCCCCGGCCCGTGGTGTTCAGCGCAACATGTGACGCCACCAACAGGTCATCGCATTTCATGTAGCAGAGCTCTGGATGAACCCAGGCTTTGTCTAATGCGGCAGCCGTCCCAGTGATGGGAAGTAGAGAAGGTTCATCCGACCGCTGCACCGTCCTCCTTCTCCCCCTCCTCCTCCTCCCCCTCCTCCTCCTCCTCCTCGTCCACACCACCTCCGTCTTCTTTCGCCCAGAGGATTAGTGCCAGGGGAGAGCTCCCGAGCTGCAGTCTGCGCGCTTGGAAAATGCAAATGAGAGCTAGTTAAGTGTGAAGAAGCTAATTTATTTCCCATTTGGTGCTGGGATTAAGACTTGAAGCTTCCTCCCACCCCACCCCAATGCAAAATGGGGGGAAGGAAAGGGGGGCACTCATTTCCTCTGAGAGAGAGAGAGAGAGGGAGAGAGAGAGAGTGGGGTAAAGGATGTAGACAATGGATCATGTTCATAAAGCATGTCATTTCCCTGCCCAACACACAATACAAATAGCATCAAGAGGGGTTAACTGATTCTGTAATGGCTTCACGTTGACCCATCACTGGCTCTGCGTGTACCTCCTATGGTTCTTCAGAGGCTTCTTCTTTGACAGATCCTAACTCCCGCAGACCAAAAGCGAGTGGCATCCTACAGCACTGAGGCTGTCCAAATACAGAATAGGGACACTTTTCAGCTACCACCGCAGTGGCTAAATTGTGAATGCTAGTTGAATATTTTTCATTAAACAGGAACGATGTGACCTGAGCATGCTGCGTTCAGTTACTTAATCTATCCTGTCTCATTCATTATACTTAACAGCTTTATTGCGAGGCTAGAGACCTGTCAAGGAATAATGATGCATTCCGGCTACTTACTAATTTGTGGACTGTCAGTGCCAGATGCGTCTTGCACCCCTATTGCTATTAAAAGTCTCTCAAAATTTTAATGGATTGACTTTATGTCAAGGACGATTGCTGTTATTATGATGCAATGTCCAAATGGTCCTTTGACCTGATGTGGTCCAAGAAACCGGATTGCATCATTTGCACTGGTTTGCATTGTGTGATTGCATGTGATGTCAGGATTATGTTTGCCTTGGATTGCGTTGGTCCTCTTGCAGCAAAGGGTAAGTGAATGGGGATCACAGGATTTCTGGTTCCTAGTTTGTAATCGTATCACTTTAAAGGGGCACTGTGTAAAATTGTCTAGGGTCAATGTAAATGAGCACATTGAGAACAAAACAGCATGGAATATGTAATGTGATGTTTGAGCCTTCATGGCTAGTGAGGTAAACCTGCACACTTATCTCTTGGGCCTTCGTCAGGTCGAAAATACAATTAAGTGGGTGTGTCACCGGGAGCAGGACAACATTCAAAATCATCAAGCATCATAGAGACCCCTATATAAAAGGAGCCAAATCATATGAATAGTACATACAATATATTCATTAGTGCCAAAGAAACATATGAGAAGATACAAAATCAGCTATTTCAACACAAAATAATCATAAACACTGTACACCAGAGCGGTGCAAACTCAAAGTCAGCACATACCTTTACTAGTCTAATTTTAAAAGAAATAGTCACTAACTGGATTTCATTCAACCCAGCACCTATCCTGATAAAATTTTGAGACTACGTGGCTCTAATGATCAGCCCAACTCAATGATAAATTCCATGCTTATACCACATTTTTTGTCCACTGAGCCTAAGGAATCCTAACTTAAATCAACGCTCAGTAACTTTTCGTAGTGTAGCAATGATAATATTGCATGAATGACAACGTAGTTTTATACTAAATGACGATTTTGCTCAGAATTTGAAATATGTTGCATTGCAATCAGTGAACCAAACCATGCATTCTAGTGTCACCTGGTTGTCAGACTTCTCTCCAGCTAAATCAACATCTGAAGATCACATGAGAGCAACAGGAAATACTCTCTGAGTCTAAAGTAACTCATGCGATTATTCCATGCGTCCCCAGATGACGGGCACCACTCAGCAGAGTACCAAGACCCAACAGGTCCATATCCCAGCAGCCTCTGCAGCAGGAACCACCGCTGTCAGTGTGACCCTTGACCCCCAGGCCCAGCTGGAGTCTGACAAGAGGGCCGTTTACAGGTTGGTTGGTGCTCCAGAGCCTTTAAATCTCATGATCCGTGAGTGGTTAATATGTTATTACAAGTTTTATGGATCCATCTTGGGACGGGTACCCAAAAGTTGGAGTCATAAAGGCTCTTTCTGTGGCGAGGTCCAAAATGGTTGCCAAGATCAAACAGGTTATTACAGATTGCCCAAAATAGAGCTGCAGCCATCGAGCACTTCAGATATCATAAGTTTAAACGTTCACTCATCTTGGCATTTTTTCCTCTCTTCCTTGGTTTTGCACTTGTTTGTCATTATGCCTTTTTGTAAATAAATGTTATTATTTTACCCAGCTATTTCTGGCAGGATACAGTATGACTCTGCCTTTAACTTCACCCTGGTATATAAAAACTATCCACCTAAAGAAGTTGCTTCACTGTATTTATGTGTGTTTGTTGTGTTGGTGTTTCTTTTAAAACAAGTGAAATGTGCCAACTGACTGAGCTACTCGCACTTGTTTCCAGTTGAGTTTCACCTGCTTTAAGAAGCTCCTTTAAACATGTATCAACACCTTGAAATAAGGCAAATCACTTGACTAGCATCAAGAAAATGCCACATGAGACAAGCAGATTTGCATAGCAAACAAGTGTAATTATTCCATCCAATTGCCATATTTTTTCACTTGATCGCATAAAAAAAGATTTTAACACTCATTCCTAGACTAAGTGACTTGTTAAGATGGATATTTTTGCACTGCATCATATTATTATACTATACTGGCTGCAGTGCCTTGGGCATTATGCTCTGTAAACAGTGCCCAGCTGCATTCAGAAAGCAAAATTAATGAGGTACCTGTTGGTACACTGTGGTTATTGGTGTGCTTCTCAGTCAGTTACAGAACTGAGCAAACTGTTGACTATTTTAGCAGTGACAAAAGTCAAAGAAAAGATATTGTCTGCTATGTTGCATTTTTCATTTAGACTGAATGTGTAGCGGTTAAACCTTGGCAGAGAAAGAAACAAAAGAAAAAAAACAACAAACTGTCCCACTGTTTCTGTGGGAAACACCACGATGCTAAGTTGAGAGGATAACCAGTGCATTTTCTGACTTATTTGCCACAAGCAGACCTAGGTCAAAATAGTATTTGGAAATAATTATTAGCCTCTTTGGCGCACCAGATGGATGGGGCTAGCAAAGAACACTAAAATGATTTGTTGAGTCGGTGTGCTGTGAAGGCCACAGCATGGTCAAAAGCATTGGAGTTTTATAATGTGTTCCTTTGAAACAGCCGTGAAATAAACACTTTTTAAATTCTGCTCGACAAGTGCCAAGGAGCTTCTTCCTTTTTCACTAAGTAACATGCCTGAACCAAAGAATACCTTCAGCAAATGCTTCCACACACTGAAACATAATGGAAGCACTCTCTGTCCTCTCCTCTTTGAATATACAAAATTGACTTTTATATAGCCCTGTGATATACCGGAGACCACAGCGATTTCCCTGTCTTCTGCCCAATGCATAATGGGATAGACTCTAGCCCACTGTGATGTTAACAGGAGGAAGGGAATGAATGAATGAACGATTGAAGTGATTGTTTTATTGATTGGTTGATTATTAAGCCGACCGCAATCATTTAATAAGCCCCTAAAAATAATCGTTGTTCATCAATATTGCATATGTAGATGGTTTATCCATGAAAAAAATGTCCCTTAGTGCCTCAAAACGGCATCAATGTCATTTTAAACCATGCACTCATTAAAAATGCGCAGGTCTATGAATATGTAAATAGTCCCTGCCCACCCCGCCCACCAACTCGTAACCAGAGCTCATAGAACGAGGAAGTCCTCTCCTGTGACACTCCTGTGAAAATTGTGCCGAATTTCAAATCTAACCATGAAAAAAAAAAAAAAAAAGAAATCCACAAATCTCTTAGGTACACTAATATTGCTCATGTAAGGCAGCCATTTCATGTTGGTCTTGCTCTTTCTTGAAAACACCTCTCTAGTGAGATACAAGTCAGTGTAGTCAAGGTCGGGCTTTTTAGGGGACATATACATAATAAAAACACATTTTTCAGTGGAAGAGGTCTTTAATTTAAAGTACATTTCAGTAGTTGCCCGAAGTGGCTGGCTATGGAGTTGTGTAAGTTGCACAAACCATGAAAAAAATGCATAACCCAAAATATACTTGAGGTGCTTCACTTCCAACATGCCATATAATCATTTTGGGGGGAAAAAAATTGCTATCTGAAATTCATTAATGAATACTTTTGGAGCACATCCATTAATAGTTGGTGATTTTTTTTTGTTCCACTGTTCTTCCAATCCCACTGGTCCCACTGGTCTTCAAATCTCATTTCAACCTCTTTGCCATGCTCCTACAATTAACTGTAGGTAGCTATTTATATTTTTGTTCAATACTTTACTCCCTGCTTCCTGTTAAAAAAATTTTGTCACTCCTTTTGCGAAGTTGAAAGATCGCCCTACAGACATTTGTTCCCAGTGTTATGCTTTTATCTGCCATGTAAAGACCCTCAAAGGCACCTCCTTCTTAGGCGTAGAAAATAGACTAGAAAATCACTGCTGGCTCAAGCCCAAACCCCAAAAAATTGTTAGAATATTGATGCACACTTATAATGAGCTTGTATTATCTATTTATGAAGTAAATTATTTAAAATACAGACATTTTTAATAGAGCCGGGCAATCTCTCAGCGTGAGGCGGCGCATCAACAACAAACCGCTAGATTTGTCGAACCAGAAGAGACGACGAGCTGCCCCGCCATCAGTCCGTCCTGCCATGCCGGCTCGACAGCCTGAGCCGGGCTGTCTGTCCCGGCTCCCGAGGTCCCACCCACGGGTATCCGCCACTCCTGTCTGAGGCGGTGCGAGCCCCCGTGCTCAGCCCTGAGGCATGCCGCTGTAAAGTCCTCACCAGGCCCGGGGCTGAATTTCTAAGCTCCTCTGAGATACAAGGCTCCCTTTGATGTGAGCAGCCATCTTTGGAGTGGCTGCGGGTGGTAGAGGAGGGGGGGAGAGGGAGAGAAACAGTCCAAATCAACCCCTCCGAACACTTCCCTCCCCTTCGCTTTCCCTAAAACACACACACACACACACACACACACACACAGGAAGGCAAGTCGAGAAGACGCTTGCAGTAGCAGCCAAGCTCAGATTTCCGTGCAATCCCGTGGCATATTTGCGTCGATGACATATAGACCCAATTAATTATTTATCTGAACGTAAATCTCAGCTCTGTGGCTCTCCGGTTGATCGGCTGCCTTCTTCTCTTCCATGGAGAACCAGACCGGTTGGCATCTCCTTCTGTTATTTTCTTCATGTCGGTGAACTCGTGTCCGCTGCCAGCGTGACACAACAGCAGGACGAAATCTACATCACAGTGGCTCACAAAGTCCCTTTAAAACATGAGCAATTTGCACATAATTGTGTTTAATAAACCAAAACACATTCAATTTATTGCTTTGTAGTTACCAGAGTGCCAGTTCGTGTTTTAGTTTCATACAGTAAAGTAGGGCTGGTCAATTACTGTGATTATATTTATTGGGATATGAGACTAGATGTCATCTGGGATTTCGGATATTATGATATCCATCACTCGTGTGCCGCTTCCGAAATCCGACCAATCTGGGTGGTCAAGGCAAGAGGCAGGAGAACATGTGCATCTTTGTCTTAAAGCCATCGGAAGAACTTTTTCAGACAGTCACTTTGGATTGTCTTAATCTCTTTATTAACCTCATTATTCACCTTCTACCATGTCGCTCAACAAAGTTTCGAGACATTTTTTTTTTCTCGTCTATCTCAGTCCTGTGTCAAAAATACCTGCACATGCATTTAAAGCGCACTCCAGAAGCAGGGACCATGCACTCCTAATGGCTCTAATATCCATTTTGACCTGGTGCTGATTGTTGTTGCTGGATTGTAATTACATAACGGTGAAGAAATGAATGTACTCTTGACGTTACTCTTTCTGCAACAAAATTTCTTTGAGTGGGAGGCTTACTGGTGATAACTGCCATGGCAACAACAACCCTAGCTTTAATTAAAAGATGAGCGCCCGTTCATGCTCCGTTGCATACACTGTATGTTTCACGAGTCGCAAATGTGTATTACAGCATACAGATATGGGCTGCTGCGTTTACCTGCTAATAACAGAAAACAGAAACACACGGCAGTAATGAAACTAGACTGAAAGCAGCTAAAACATCTTGAAAAGTGTTTACTGCAAACTTGTAGTTACTTTGCATGAATTAGTAATGGAAGACAACTTTTCGACCTATAATTTATCATTTCTTAATTGGGGCCTAGACCTACCTGCACATTATATTACATGTAAATCATATTTTAAAAAAAAAAAACACAATTTATTTTTCTTGCATGAATAGATCTGTACATTGACTTTCACGCTTTTTCATTTCTTTGCAAACAACAAATGCTGCGAAAATCAACCAATAGAGAAAGGTGGCGCTCCAAAAATGAATGAAATATTCTTTAACTCTTTTTTTACAATAAATGTAAACATCATTTCAATTTTGACGCGTTTCGGCTATCAGCCGTCATCAAAGCATCAAACTTGTGCAACGCCACAACGTTTTGCTTTATTTGTTACAGAAAGAGCACAAATGGACAGATTTTTGTCAGTTTTGATTATCTCAACACATAACTTCTTTCTTTCTTTCTTAAGCGGATAATAATTCAGTGTTAGGTTGTTACTGTTATAGCTGGGACATTATGACAGGACAAACTAATCAGCTATGGAATAGATAGTTAGGCCTTGTTATAATAAATACAGATTTGAAAAGACTTTTTAAAGGTGCCATCAGCTAATGAGATGATGAAAGCGTAGTTTGCAGATTTACCATCACTAAGTGGAAGAAAGTTTTGAGACTTATCATGTTAAATGTATGCTAGTACTGTGAAAAGACACATCATGCCTTTATATGACCAAGCGGGTGCATAAAGATGGAGAACAAAATAGCACCCCGGGTGGAAACTCCGGTGACTTACCGGCTCAACTGCGGCGAATACAGTGCTGGCAGTGCGTGTAAATCTCAACGACTGTCAATTAAAATGCTGTCATCAAGGCAAGGAGAAGTGAACGTTCACCCACATCCGCCAATCATAAAAACGTGATTATCAGTCGCTCAAAGGGAGGTTACACCGCTCTGTGTTCAGAGAAGACAAACCTCATTGGACGATTTGAAATCATTTCTGCACATGGAAGCTGCTAACAACGAGCCGCACCTTGTTTCCTTGTTATGAACGCAATTAAAGTTTACATGGGGAGGCGCAGCACTGATGTCCCCGCCTTTATGCAGCATTCATATGGGGGCTGTAAACTTTAAAAAGGAGATGAGTGTGGAGAGTCAGCATCTCACTGTGTGTGTGTTTTTTTTCTCGCTCAGGAAGTGTGTGTGGGCTTTAATGTTTCTTTTCACTAATTGCTGGAATGGCAACTTTATGTGGAGATGTGTCGTTTCCCCTCTCCCTCTCTGTCTCTCTGCCTACTTCGTTATTAACAGCGGAATGAATGTGTGATAGGGTAATTAGCCTAATGAGTTGTGGCATTTACTATAAAGATCCTTCTGGGTTCTCTGCATCTTATTACAAACCTGGTAAGGGCTTCGCGTCGCAGGTTGCCGATATAATGTTCACGACTGATAGAAGTTGAGTTGGCTTACAGATGGAAACATGTGCTTAATTGAAAGAGGCATTATAATCGCTTTTTTTTTTGGTGTTGTTGTCATTGCTGTTTGTGGAAATGTCCTTGTGATGCGTCTGAAACGACGAGTAAAAGGACAGTCTTTACTAGAGCTCGCTGTTTGAAAGCAAAACTTTTTATGAGTTTGTCGGAGTTAGCTGTGCGCTCGTTTTAAAAGCTCGCAGAACTCGGGGAGTCGGTGATAAACAGGACAGGAAGTCAACCGTGTTTGCATAAGTCCTCGCACAACTAGTAGTGCACGGCTGCTGTGTAAGAGCCACATTCAGTACATTCACATAGGCCTGGAAATCGGTGCCTGCACACTTTTGGAGAGCAAGAATATTACTTAAATATTCTAGAAAAAAAACGCTTTTTTATCGTCTTATTTCTCACAGCCATCTATTTATCACACATATTGAACATTTAAATGGCTAAGAAAACTGTACTACATGATATGCAAATGCATTTATTTGCATCAGAAAGTGGGTAAGTTTGGAGGAAATAGAAGCAGGATTTAAAAAAATAGGATTTTTTCACTTCTTTGACAGTGGTGGAATCCTTTTATAAAGATGCCAGTGTTGTAGTGCAGAGCTCCATATGGGGCATATTATCATTCTCTCCCCTCCATAGTGGGTCTTTGCTGAAAGCCTCTCTCATGCTGGTCAGCCTGAGTATTTTGCATTGAAGCACGATTTTAGTGCCTGTGTGTGTGTGTATGTGTGTGTGTATGTATGTGTGCGTGTGGGGGGAGGTTAACACGTTGTCATGCACACAGTTGCTCAGCTCCTACAGATGCAGGGATTCATAAGGAGCCTGATGTGCATATGTTTGTGTATATGTACGTCTTGCGGAAGGCGTACATAAAGTGACGATTTGATGGTGCATTGAGGGGCAGAGACCTCCATATCATACACAATGGGAGCACTTTTATTTTGACATGTCCAAGAGTGGGGTTGGGCACATTTGCGCTCGCCTGTGTGTTTGCCTGCCTCAGTAATGCACCATAAAGTCTGTTTACCCTCACCGCTACAATGCATCAATGCATCCCCTACCACTACGCCACTTTTCCAGCGGCCCAAAGACTCTCACTGTTTGATGGGCTTAAAACAGGCCGTGCCTCCTCCATTTAGCAGGTCAGCGTGTGCTGGTGCTCAACCACTGCTGAATGCAGGAAACTGTGTCAAAGCTCAAGTGGTTTATTGGCTGTTTCTTTCAGATATCCATTTTTATGAGTTTCCTCACTGCTTGACTTTGGTAGAAAAGGGAAGTTTGCACAATTTTTTTTTTTTTTTTTTTTTTTTTAAACACAGCCAACTTAGCAATCCATGTTATCTTTGCTGGCACAAAAGTGGCCTGCAGCAAACATAGCTAGGTTCTCTGGAAAAAGGAATAGAACATAATGTGCACTTCACAGCTGTCAAATAATCCCCCCTGGAAAGACCGCATCACCCATTCATTCAGATTGAAACGTTATCTTTGATTGCTCGACAAACACAAACAGTTTCATCAAAGGAACGCTGCAGAATCTGATTGTATGTCTGGATGTGTTACAGTGCATAAAAGTATAGCATGAGAAATGTTGAACCCCAAATTCATCGTGCTTCATTCACTGGTATGATGACTCTCAACCAAAATTAGAGGAAAAACAGGGGATTCCTGACAGTGTCATCCTGTGGTGACGGAAAGGTTACAGTACATCTCCTCCTCCCATCTGTCACATCTGCCTTGGACCTCAGCCAAAGTTGCATATGGGCATTGTAGACCTGCATATCACCATGGCTACACCCTGCATTGCAGGTTATGAGCGGGGATGGGAGAGAGGGTGGAAGTCAGAGCTGGAAGGTAGTGGCGGGGCTTTAGAACGGGCTGAGAGAAACAGAAACTCAAGTTCACCACGAGAAATCAGAATGAAAAAGGGACGCTGAAAGGTAGAGAGAAGGGGAGACAGAATTTATTAAGATGCAGTGCTAGGGGGTCTTTGCGTGTGCGAG
>OMLB01020436.1:7599-19235 GCA_900302555.1 Myripristis jacobus
AGATGAAAAAATAGATGAAAGCTGGTTACCTGTCAAAGTTGTGGATTGAGGAGACAAACTTTACTGTGATGATGAACAATCAGTCACTCAGTTGGTCATCAGAAAATGTGTGGGGGGGTCTAAGGGTTCAACTCAGGGACAGACGTCAAAGTTGTAAATCATTCTGACTGAAGGTGGTAAGTATATCTCTGTCCTGTGGACCTGACTTCAGAAGTGCTTGGCAGAAGTTTCTACACCCAAAGTGCCACCTAGTTTATCTGTTCAGCTGTGAGGTTGAATAAATATCCTTTTTGCTTTAGTAGTGGTTACCCCCTTTTCACTGCATTTTGCCCTTTGGGAGCCCTTTCGCCTTATATACACCCTTCAAATGTGCACTTTCCATAAGCACTTTTTAAAAACACCCTGCAGTCCCTACAACTAGATCCACTCAACAGCGGGAGCTGGAGAGTCCACTCGATGGAAAGAAGGAGAGGAGGGAGGGAGGGAGAGAAAGAGAGACAGACTGGGCTGCAGGCCAGACTACCAGAGCATGCTGTCGCTCTCTGACATTATTCCAGCTATTCTTTTCTGTCTCACTCTCCCTCTCCTCTCCTCCACATTCCTATACCTCTGAACTTCTCCTCTGCCTTTACCTCTCCCTCTCCTCCCCTCATCTTTAATGCTCACTACATTTATATCTCTCTGCTTGCTTGGATTTAAGCAATTTCTTAGTTGTCCTCACCTCAAATCTTGACCTTATACTTTAAAAAAAAAAAAAAAAGATGAATATATGTTTTGATGAACCCTTCCAAAGACAGTCCTACAGTTCTGACTTATTTTGTCCCCAGCCCCATTATTTCTGTTTTTCAGAAGACAATGATAAAATCAAAATGCTAAACACTAGAATCTGCATCAGATTTACCTTTATTTACCTTTACATCTCCTCCTCCAGGTGTCCCTGGAGTGAAACAAGAGCGGTACGAGGAGGGTTTGGCGGTCAAGCACTGCGCCCTCTCGCTGGTTGGTGAGCCAATCATGTACCCTGAAATCAATGCCTTCCTCCGCCTCCTCCACACCCACCGCATCTCCAGCTTCCTGGTTACCAATGCGCAGTTCCCCCAGGAAATCAGGTAGGAGCACATCAGGCTGCTTGGTTATTTATTTTTGTACGTGTGTGTTTTATTGAGGAGGGAGAAATGGACAGGACTCCGTATTCTCTCACTCTGAAATTACCCACTTTCAAACCTCTTAATATTACCACTGCTGTGTGTCCATCAGTGACCACATGTTCTTTCTGGATCAAGACACAACACTGTTTTCCACTCACTCATGCTAAGCCAGTCTGGTCAGCCATGTCAGCGAGTAACTTGTGCGTTGCAACTTTTAAGTTTCATGGAGCAGTTTTTCACATTTTTCTCATCATGAACGGGAGTGAACAGTGGCGATCCAGATGACGACCACGACTGTAGACGAGAAGTCAAAATAAGAATTGTTAGTAGCATCTGGTGAAGAATGAATTGAATGAAAAAAAAAAATACATAAACTACGTTTACTGGAGACTGCAATCCAGCCCAGCTTATTTCCATTATTTCCATTGTGGAATCAACAATGAAATCAATCAGTGATGAAACAAACATGGTAAGACGTAACCGTTAAAAAAGGACAGGCCACATGATGGCAAACCACAAGGGAAATTATGAAACAACTTATGTTACATATTACTAAAACACCACTTTTTAAACTTTTTCCAAAATTATTATCCACAACTTACACCATCAATCCTGCAGGCTCAAGTAACTTCATGGCTCAGTGACTTCCCTCTGAAATGAGGGAAGTCATTTTTCCCGGGACGGCAGTAGTGTATAGAAATGTATTTTCCCCCATCAGGCTCTTAAATTGATATGCAACAAAGTTTAAACAAAGTCACTGCACAAAAAGCCTGGAAGATGGCATCACTAATCCCAACCCGGCTAGTTTAGTTTTCACCTGTTTCAGCATCTGTTTTTTTTTGTCTTTGACGTAGTTTAGTATAGGCACATTTCCTGGAGGCTTATCCCCTCATGCACCTCCAGTAGTCTCATTAAAAATACATAAAACACCTCTCTGCAGTCACACTCCTTAAACACACACACACACACACACCTTTCCTTACTTTATAGAGGCAGGATGGGGCTGTGAACAGCACCATGAGAAATAAAGGTTTTATATCTGAGCAGGAAGTACGCCAGTGTGGTTGCAGACTGCCATTATTCAGTTTCAGTTCAGTTCATTTGGGCTTTATTGGTATGAAATACAAACCTACTTATTGCCAATGTATATACAGTATACAACACAAATACCAGTTAAAAGATAGTGAGGACACCAATGAAACTGGAGAATCTAATGACATGTAAATGATTCTAAAGTGTATCTAGTGACAAATTAAATACATCGACCTGTACAGTTTAACTAATGACAAATGCTAGGTTTTCACTGCTTTTGTCTTTGAATTATGACATGTAAAGATGTACTTTACAGGTAATGTGGCGTACTCTCAAAAAATGTGTTGGACTGTCATTATTTCTTAATGTGAAGTCACAGAAAAAAAAATATTCACAAATATGTAGATTGATATTTACACAAATACAATGACAGCTGCAGCTGTTTAATCCAATATTTACTCATATTTATTTTTCCAGTGCAACCTCAACTCTGATTACAGCTTGTCAAATCGCTTATTACAACTTCACAAATGAGCTCTTCCGCATCACAGAGTGACGATTCTGTACTCCCTAACTTTTGCAATACTTCTTGCGATAAATGTGTCGCAAAACTCGCACTTGTAGCTATGAAGTGAGAGAGCGGACCGGGGGGAGGTGGAGGCGGGGTGAGCAAATCAAAACTCAGAAGATGAATTCCTTTCTCGTTCTGCTGGCTTCCATGTTGGTGCCAGGTGAGCCAAACAGAAGCCAGAAGACGAGGTGCTCTGCACATCAATGGAAGTTGCTTGATCATCACATGATACATATAAACTTCAGACATAATTTTGGTAATTAGAAGCCAAATGATGCATTGATTTACAATATTTCTATACACGTTATGTGTGTGTATGTAGTTACATCAGTATTTTTATTTAAATAGTAAAATTAGCTAATATTTCAGTGAAAGTGAAAACACCAGTAACCCTTCTTAACCAAATAATTTTAAATTGCAGTTGCTATATTCTGCAAAACATTCACAGTTACATTTCTTAAACCACACCATGCAGTCCTATATGTTTGTATTATAGGTCCAGTAGACAGAGAACAATAAACCATACACTTGTTTAGTAAATCGTCAATGGCTGTAACCATTAACACTGTCTAATGATTTGACAGAATAGCCACCTACATGTTCTTTCTTGAGTATAATGATATAACATCACATGATGTGGTTTGATGCAACAGAAGTCAGCTTTTGTTTGTAGGCATATATACTGAGCAGCTCTAGTGTTAAGTCAAGTTAAGTCAAGTCAATTTTCATTTGTATCACAAAATACAAATTTGCCTCAAAGCTCTTTACAGCAATACAACATCCTCTTTAAAGGACTCAGCAGACTCTGTTTGTTATTCCATGAGACCAGGGTCTGATAGGAAAAGGCCCGGCCACCTGCAGACTTTTTGTTAACTTTGCGTTAACACAGGAGCCCTGCACTTTGAGAGTGGAGAACTCGAGATGGAATATAAGGTTTAAGGAGGTCACTTATCTGAGTGACATCCAGTTTTTCACAGGCCTCTAATCTAGTGATCTGTGCAGGATCATCAGCCCTTATAGGCATATAGTTCAGTATCATGTTCATAACAATGGAAATTTATTCTGTGACTGCGTATAATGTGGCCAAGTGGTGAAATGTACAGGGAGAAAAGAAGAGGGCCAAGAACCAAGCCCTGAGGTTCGCTGTATTTAACATCAGAAAGGTTAGATATAATATTGTTGTAGGAGACACACTTTTAGATGAGTATGACTTCAACCAGGAGCGAGCCAACCCAGTGACACCAAAATTCTGAGTTAGTCTAATAGAATACAATGATCAATGATGTCAAAGGCTGCACTAAGGTCGAGTAATAGAAGCACTTTGCCACTCTAGTAAGTGCGGCCCTGGAAACCAATTCAGAAGGTTCAAATAGATGATTTTTCTCTAAATGGTGGAGAGTTGTTGAGACACAACGCTCTCAAGCACTTTAGAAATAAACAGAAGATTAGAGACTGGTCAATAGCTATTTAGAGACCCTGGATCAAGGTGCAGGATCCACAGGAGAAACTGGGGACAAACAAATGATATTGTGTCTGATCACATCAGCTTTGTTACAGAAGTCCAGAAGCTCATTACCTGTGAATAAGCAGGTAACAGATGGCTGCTTTTTTGTAAGTGGAACTACATTGTCAAAAATAAGTCTAGGATTCTGTTTATAAGTATTGAGAGGAGTGAGAGGAGCCAAAACTCCAGGCAGCTGCTGGCAAAATGCAGCAACAGTAGAGGGACCAATATGACGAGTGGCAATTACATCTGCCCCACCACTAACAGGACAGGCAAGTGATGCTTCAACTTTAATAAGAAAATGAGCTGCCACAGCAGATGTGGCTGGCAAGACAGTCAGATCAGAAACAGCTATCCCTTTAGATAAGACCAAGTCAAGGGTATTACCATCGCAATGAGTCGACTCTTGAACAGACTGAGCCAATCCAAGAGTATCAATAAGTTCCAAACAGACTATACTTAGAGGATGATTAGCCTTATTCAAAAGAATATTGAAATCATCAAGAATCAGGATCTTGTCAGAATGAGTAACCCAACCAGAGATAAATTATCCACATTCCTCTAGAAACTGAGAATAAGGGCCAGGAGATTGATTGAGTACCACTACGTAGAATGAGCAGAGACTATTCATGGCTGAGGGAGATGGACTTAAAATAAGAGCTTCAAAAGATTTGAATTTAGGTTCAGGGTTGGATGTTACATTAAAAATAGATTTATGAATTAAGTCAACACCACCACCTTGTTTATGAGCCCGAGCTACGTGGACATAGATGCAGTCAAGTGGGGAAGCTTCATTTAAGGGCAGAAAAACATTTGTATTCAGCCATGTTTCACATAACCCAATCATGTCAAAACTATGGTCAAGAATCAGATCATTTTAGGAAAGGCATTTGTAGACAATGACCTGATGTTTATAAAACCAAATTTAAGTTTCTTGCTAGAGTAATCAGCAGGAGGCAGAACTGAACTGACAAATTTACGGAAGGGGAGCTTCTAAGCAGGACAGTGAGGGAGACTCAGTGTTATAAGCCAAGCAACAGTCTGATAATCTATAATGTGAGAAATACCCTGACAAGTCACAGTAACTACACCAGATGACTCCAAACCTGCACGATGTTTAAACCTAGCAGGCTCTCTAATTACCTGAAACCTGTCGAATAAGTGCCTTGTGTCAAACTGAACTCAAAGTCCTATCAATATTGCTAGACAAAAGAACAGAACAGCGCCTTCCCCAGTGGAGTGAAGGCCATCCTCTTTCAGCAGGTAGGGGTGATGACTTTATTTGATCTTTAAACTAGTAACGTTAGCACATACTAGCAACACACAGTAGCATTAGCTGCTACGACAGTGAAATATGATATAACCAGAATGCTAATCGCAATTAGCATCTGTACTTTACACACTCCATCGTGATAAAGCGATGCAGAGAATACATGCACAGAAGTATTTACCTCATGCAGGTTGCAATATCTCAGTTACCAGTTGATAAAACTCGGTATCCACCAAAGTAATGACTGTAAATACTCCCCAGCAGCATTTACAGCTTTAACACACAGCCTGTCTGCTTGATGTCTAACCAGCCCAGACTTCACTCTTGCACTCTTACATCCCACCTCTCTACCTTTCCAGTTGGCTGACAAGTTGGTAATAACCAATGCAATTAACAAAATATTAAGGTGGTCAAATTTATACCCTATATTAGGTTGTGAGCAAACCATGCCACTCATATGTGTCCAACAAAACAACTGCACAGATTTCAATGATCTTTACAAAAAAATGCTAACTTCTCCTAGCCTAATCTGTCATCTGTAACCATTCCATAAATCCATTAATTTAGTCATGGATAATCAACTAACATGCTTTTATGCACAAATTGTTTTAATTCAGATGTGCTGATAATATAAGATCTGAGTCTCTGAGTCAAGTTTTGCAACGCATTTATTGTAAGACGTATTACAAAAGTCAAGGTGTGCAGATTTGTGATGCAAGAGAGCTCATTAAAATGAAAAATAAAATTTGTGAAGTTGTAATGAGCGATTTGAGAGGTAATAATCACAGAGCTGTAGTTCTACTGGAAAATGGGCTCAAGTAAGACAAATAAATATGAATAAATGCTGCATTACCCATTTGCAGCTCTCATTGTATCTGTGTAAATATCAATCAACACACTTATTGTTCTGCATTCAGAGCATGGGTGTGTGAGTATTTTCTATGAGTGCAGATTTCAATATACAAGTTCACGTTTTTTTCTACAAGCTCACATCGTAGGCGACTGGTGCTCACATCAAATTTACAAGCATCTACAAGCGTGTACATCTTGTGCATATCTTGGCATGCCTTCACTGGCTGCCCATGTGTTTGAGATGATTGAGAAAAGATTGATGGAAACAGCAAAATTCAGAAAAACTTCCTCAATTACTCAAACTTTTCACGCTCCTTTGAGGTTTTTTCCTTGCCATCTTTAAAAAAAAAAAAAAAAAAACATTAATGCATTAAATGGTGGAAACACTTCATTCTCATAACGTTGAGCTAGGGAGCGATTCCTCTGTCAGACAACGAACAGGACAGCGGAGGAGACACTACGCTGTTCTGTGAAATGCTGAACTGTGAGCTGCAGTGAGCAGGTGTGTGTTGTGGATCACCTGACAGAGAACAGGTCCCTTCCAGAGGACTGACCAACACCTCTAGCTGATTGTAGTGTTTCCACTAAACACAGGGGTGCCTGTTCATTTACCACACAGTTATCAAAGAGCCACAGTAATTGCTCTGGTAATACTGGCTGGTGATTTGTAATACCAACATCATTTGACTGTATGTGCCCTGTAGCAGTGAGGGAGAGATGATTTTTTGGCTCTAAATAAACCTGAACTTGAATTTGGAAGTGTGCTGTGACAGGGGGCAATCAGCATGATAGTTGGCATAAGTCGCTGATGGATGCCCACATTCATAAATTTTTAAATACACTTAAAATATGTGAAACATTTTGAACACAATTAGTATGAATCTTTTAACCCCTAATGAGCTTGCGCCTAGCCCGGGCTCTTCTGGCAGGAGTCCTTCTTTGTTCCAGAGTCTAGGATGAAGACAAAGGATGACCAAGAGTTTGCTGGCATTCCTCCAACACTCTGCAACAACTTGTGTGATGAAATCAGGCTAGCTAACTTTGTGTTTCTTATAAATATCTTCTTAAGATATAATTTCACTTCAAAGCTTGTTTACGTATGTCACGGCTTGTGGGCCCTCCTTTTGCTTTCTAAGTAATGGATATTACTGTAGTATTAACATTTTGTATTATTATCACTTTCAAGACATGGACATATTTTCACAAAATGATTTGTCACTTCATCATCCACTAGTTTCTGCTATACATGCCCTAGATTGTCATGATGGATCTAATTGAATTGCCGACCTGCCGCCCTTCTAAAATAAGAGGTTTTATTCTCCTCCACTTACCTACTGCTCCTAAACCCCTGACCTCCAGCCTGCTTCAAGTCAACATTCAGCCCTCATGTACCTCAGGTTTGCCGTGGCTTCCTCATTCACCATGCCCTTTGACACCCTGTCCAAAGATGTTGGTCTGCCCTGTTGCCTGGCAGCTTGTCATGATGGGCAATCTGTAACCACTGAGTCACTGTATCAGAGGTTAGCTTGACTGTCACAGTCAAACTGTCTCTGCCCTGTCAAATCGGGCTGAAGGCAAGCACAGCCGCCATCAGTATTAAAGCTCTGCCTTCCAGAGCCGCCCAGTGGAAGATGAGCTGTCACAATTTATTGAGTCCCCAACATTAGTTTGATTAGGGTGGGGACTGTGTGTGTGCATGTTTTTATGTGTGTTTGGTCTTTTATTATAGCTGTTTATTTGGCTAATGGTTTACTTTGGCCTCTTTACATAATTTCCACTCTTGCACAGCAGATATTTTGATCTCTATCATCTGAAGATGCATGAAAGATTAGTGCTTCTCTTGTTTCAGTCTTATGAATCTTTTATACTTTACTGGTTTTGTTTTAGCCTCTTGTGTATCCTCCCGCTCATACAGATTTAGCCAGAGTGCAGTTACACCCAGACAAGTCCATGTTTTCGCTTCCTCTGTATTATTGAGAAGCTCTCTGTAGCTGTTTTTTCACAGCCTCTTCACCCCCTCATTTGCCCTCATCTGCCTGTATAATGAATATGTTGCTGTTAGAACAAGTACATTAGACTTTGTTTGATTTCATGTCATTGCATGTATGTTATAGTTCAAGGTCTGAATGATGTAGATGCTCTGCATTATACCCAAACTTCACACAGAAGACGGACATACTGCACAGAATTGAGCAACAGATATACTGTATATCCAACAAAAATGTTTTCTATTTCGTCTGAAAGAGTGCAATAGTCTGTCTTAGAAATCCAACTACATTTTCTTAGAAGTATGCTGACCTTAGACTTGGGGGGGATGAAGCAGATTTTTTTTTCCTTCTGTTGTCTTCTTTCGAATGGCTCCCCAGTTTCTGCTGTTTCTCTTTCAGAGTCTCTTTTCTCTTTCTTTCTCAATTTGGGATGCTGTTTTGTTACAGCCTCTTGCTCATTCTGCTTTCTCCTGCATTTTCTCTGCAGGAGCCTGGTGCCGGTGACTCAGTTGTATGTGAGTGTTGATGCCAGCACCAAAGACAGTCTGAAGAAGATTGACCGGCCACTTTTCAGGGACTTCTGGCCTCGCTTCCTCGATAGCCTCAAGGCCCTGGGGGAGAAGGTGAGCCTTGCAGTGAGCTAGCTTGGCTCCAGCCCACAGGTTAGAGAGGTTGACTTGTGACTGGAAGGTTGCTGGTTTGAAACCTGGAGGAGGTGTGAATAGCAGGGATTGGGGGCATGAATGAGAAACTCTGCCCTCCCTTGACAGCTACTGTTCAGGTGCTTTTCTTCTTAGTGGCCAACAATAGAAGACAACAATAGAAGAGTTTGTCCTGTGTGTTAAAGGTGCTCACCCTTTTCACAGTTTTGTTATACCTCAGGCTTTAGGCTAGGGTTAAGTTTGTATTACGGTTTGGCTTCCAAAAATTGGACTCACTCAGAAGTTTTCTTTTTAATTGAAACAAAAACCAGCAATACAACACAAAGGCTGAAGAACCAGGAAGAAAAATAAAACAATTATGCTTCACCATAGTTGTATGATTCTGTGAACCAAGGACTGCTGAATCATGGTATTTTGTTTTGGTACAAATTGCTAAACCTCTAAAAAGTGTATCATTGTAATATAATTGCTGGAAAAGAAACTGTGTGCTCATTTTACCTGGATAAGTTAAGTTTAAAAAAATCTGCTGAACAACTAAAAGGTGCCGGAGCTTACAGTCATGCCCAAACCCATCCAAGTCTGAGAGGACCTAATCACCTTGGAACAAATCAAGCTAAATTCCTCACTTGATTTGGTTAGGCTGGCATCAGCTTCAAATGTGGGTCATGCTGGCCGGTGTCACCCCGCTTCAAGAGAAACTACTCTCAGCCTATCCCTGGTTGAAATGTACAGGCTGGTTTCACTCCTGTCCTCTCTGTCCAAAACACTTGAGTGCACACTCTTTAACTCAAGTGTTTTGGACAGAGAGGACAGGACTGGAGTCAGGAGTCTCTGAATTTCTTCCTGAGAATAACTTTACTGCGATGGCACCGCTGTGTTGTGGAAACACTACAGTCAGCTAGAGCTGCCAGTCAGTCCTCTGCTCTACTTGTGCTTGACCTATCAGCTGCCTTTGACACAGGTAACCACCAGATCCTCCTCTCTGCACTCGCTGAGCTTGGCTCCGCAGGATCTGCCCTCAGAGTGTCATGAAAAGGGGAAGTGTCTAAATCTACTACTTGTCCACAGGTCCACAAGTAGTACCCTTGAGGTACTACTTGTACCTCATGGGTCAGTGCTTGGTCCCCTTCTCTTCTCAATATACACCTCCTCCCTTGGTGCAATCATCCACTCACATGGCTTTTCGTACCACTCATATGCTGATGATACCCAGCTCCTCCTTTTGTTCCAGCCAGACGACCCCACAGTCTTGGCTCACTGATACAGGGCATTCAGAAAGTATTCATACGCCCTTCACTTTTTTCACTTTTGTTATGTTGCAGCCTGATGCTACAATCGTTTAAATTCATTTTTTCCTTCAAATTGGTTGTGGTTTTTGAATAAGGTAAATTATTCAAGAGATGTGAAAATGTTTGGTTTTGCTAGTAAATAAATAAAGAACCAGGTGCACATAAAAACTAAACCAGTAACAGTATATACTATCAGACAGCAGAGCCTCTCAGTGTCTGCTGCTCCATCTGGGACATCAGGACCTCCAGTGATGTCAGCACATCAAACATCAGGCTTCCATTCTGTCTTTCTGCTTCAGAGGAGGCTTGAGTTGTGGTTGAATCCTGCAATAAAACCACAGAAAGAGCCATTGTTAAAATGCAAACCTCATACACCGTCAGCAATGCACGAGTTGTACTTTCTGACTGAACAAACTAATACAGGGTTGCAAACTGTCTCCACTGTCCTGATGTTCCCTATACTGATCTGTCTCACGGCCGTCCCTGCCCTGTTATTCATCAAACATTGTGACGTGGGCTATCACCTTATCGGTGTCACCTTTGTCAAGGAGCTTTGCAGTTTCTTTTTGGGGTTTTTTTTGTTTCTTTTTTTGTTTTTGTTTTTTCATCTAACCTCATTCTGTCTCAGGCCAGCAGGCAAATAGATAATTTCATCTCACGGCTGAAGTTTTGTCAGTCTGTCAATTTCATGCCAACTTTTCCTTAAAACATTACAAACTTGTAAACTAGCGTGTAATAAATTTCAGTGTTCAGTTATATGCAATGTAGCGTGTATCATGTCACCAACATTTTATTCCATTGCACACACAATGTTACTCCACATTCAGAGACGTGGCGATCAGTATGGGCTGAAAACTTGAGCAGTATTTCACCAAAACCAAGGCTTTCTGTCACTATGTGTTGCTATTTATTTTGATATGTTACTGTTCATCTCTGACTGAAACCTTAATGGCCCTACTTACAGATCATCTGACATCATCCTCAGATATAAGGACCATCACTTTACCGGTCAATTCAGTTTTGAGCCTGATATTGAAGTGCTGCAGGATCCCACTCAGCTACATCAGCGGTTAAAGGGACAATCGTAAATGGCTTTGAAAAACGAATGTAACGTTATTTTTCTGAAATGGGAAGCTCACTGCATATTCTTACCAATTTCTCGATGTTCTCATGAAAAAGTTTTCGTAAACCAAGCATTTTGTCAGTAGTTATGGGCTTAGATAGTAGTACTTTTTTGGGACTTGCAGGGCTGATAGCATTCCAGCGCTGTGCTGGATCTCCAGCGTACCGGCGTGACTGCGAAAAAAAAAAAAAAAAGGA
>OMLB01020437.1:11747-22104 GCA_900302555.1 Myripristis jacobus
TTTGGGGTTTTTTTTGTTGTTTTTTTTGTTTTTTTATGGTTGTTCTATATATAATTGGTTCTCGTCGTCCAATGCGCTTATTCCTTTATTCCTTTATTTTTCATTTGAGAGTAAACGGTCCCCATTTTGCAGTTTCAGGTTTTGCAGCTTCAAGTGTGGGTGGCATTTGGATTAGAAAACCGAAATCCATGTTCATGTTTTTGCTGACATCATTTTGGCGGGCCAATAACAATGCCTCCCATTCAGTTTTTTTTTTTTGTTTTTTTTTTGCCTGTTAGGAAAGATCCAGTCGAGTTCATGTTTGATCTAGTGGTCTGCTTTAGGAATTTTAAATCTACGAAGTCGGCCTCCAAACATGTAAGCTTTAATCAAAGCTGCTGACAGAGGAGTTTTGTGTGTGTGTGTGTGTGTGTGTGTGTGTGTGGGAATAGACCTTAATGGGCCTTTGCTGACAGATAGGGAGGAATCCCTGTCTGAGCGAATGGGGAGAGAAGGAGGATCGAGACCTAAATCATAAACACACACCATGGCCATGCACACACACATGCAATACACACACATTTATACATGGTGTGTGTGTGTGTGTGTGTGTGTGTGTGTGTGTGTTGTGCTGTGTACATTATCCTGGGCTGCTCCCACCTGTCACTAGCTATGTTACCCTCCAATTTTTTCACTTTTTTTTTAATACAGCAAAAGAAGATGTGAATCAATGCTCATTTCCATGAACTACATTAATATGAATTCCTCTGAAAAGTGAAAAGTGCATGACTGCAGGAGATTACGTCATCAAAGTTGGGCAACCAAACACTTCAGCAGATGACAGATTTAATGACTTCCTACTTTATAAAGAGAAGTCCTCATTTTTTGTGTCTAATACAGCCATGAGTTATTATAATTATAATTATTGCCTGACCTTGTTGTGTCCCCCCTTAAGCTGCTGACATCAACATGATAATCTCTTTTCTCTTTAAAGAAAAATGAAGATGCAGTTTTTTGTTTTAATTAACTTATTGATTGATTTTGTCAAGTCATAGACTCTTGTCATAATTCAGACTCGTCGTAATTTCTTCACACAGTTTCCATCATTCTCTATTGCATCTTCTCTGTCAGTATGCTAACTTACCCACCTCAGCCATTCATCAATAACTTTTTTTTCCTGTGAAGTTTGGAAATTATTTTATGTGCAAATTTAAGGATTTGCATAAAAATAGGTGGATGGAAACATCATTAATGTGAAGCATGGCATCACTGGAAAACAGCAGTGTGTTGCATCAACATTGCCTGGAAGATTACAACCTTCAGCGCGCACACACACACACACACACACACACACACACACACACACGCTCGTACACATACTTTCACTCACTCACTCACTCACTCACAAGAGATATGAAGGTTAAATGAAGGAAAGAGGGAGGCAGAGCGGGAGAAAGAGATATAGGGATCATTATGATAGAAAGAAAACAAATGTTGAGTTGTGAAATACAAAGTATAGTGAAAATAAAAGAAGATGCTGAAATGAGGAGGAGGAGAGGAACAAGGACAGGGGTGGAGGAGATTATGTGGAATGATTGAGGTTCAGGCAAAAGAGAGTAGAGAGAGACAATTTCCTAAAGAAAAGCCACCCTGCGTGGGTTGCAATCAGCAGTCATAACCAACAGCATTTTTCCTTCTGACTTTTTTATTCATTATAGTCATTACACTAGTACTACTTAATGTATTATGTTATGCTTTCAAATTAGACACATTTTTGAGAATTTTATCGTTTTTTTTGTTCATGAGAGAAAGAGATAAAAGCATGATGGCAGAGGGTGAGAGAAAACTCATGGAACATCCGGGTAGCTGCCAAGTTCAGGTAACCAGCTAACACTTCCACCTATCTGTCTATATGCCTGTCACCACTGCAAAGTTATCATCTCATCTCACAATTTTACAGTCTGTTGACAGTGTAGACAGGAAAATATGTTGGAGTTCACATAGCCACCGTCAGCCAGCAAGAGTGCAAAATATACGATGAGGTTTTGGTTCGCCAATCTAAAAATACATAGTTTGGATGGAAATGTTTAAGCTGGAGGGTTTACTGTGCTGATGTGTTTTCCCTTCTCAGCTTCTCCTCTCCTTGTGTATCTATATTGAGAATGAAGAGAAGGACTGAGAGAGGCACAGATTAGGCAGAGGTAGGTGGGAGAAGGAGCAAGAGAGGGTGAGAGCAAAGGGTTTTGTATCGAAAACCAATTTACAATTGGAACCAATAAAATAATTGGAATTGACAGGCATCAGTAGCCTCTGAAATGATGCTTCATTGCTGCTATCATATTGCTTATTTAGCTACTTTTTGCTCTTGAGAAAAATCAAATCTTCCTTTAGAAAAATCAATGCTGCATGCAGGGATTTATGAATTTTGAAATAAATTTCAGGAAGAAAACATAGATAGATAGATATTCTTTGAATGCAAGTACTACAATAATTAATTGATAAACATGTCACAGATATAACTAACCACATGTTCAAAAAAATTTTATAAACTTTTTTTTTCTTTTCTTTATACATTGAATTTTTTCCCGGAAATTCTCATGATGCCAACTGATATGAAGTCAAATCAATGAGAGGAAGCCATGAGGAGACGCTGAGGAAGGGAAAGGGGAAGGATAGAGGCAGAGGGAGTTTGAAGAGGGTCTCAACCCTCGTACGTCAGTCTCCAATCTCCTATTTATAGCGGCTAAGGGGTCTACTTTCCAGCTTCCAGCTCTACTGTCCATTCTTTCTCTGTCTCTCCCTCAGTATCTCTCAGTCTTTTTGACTCTCTCTGTCACTCTCCTTCTCTCTCCTAAATCTGTACCCTTGTTAACGCAAGGGATTTTGTGTAGGAGGGGAGAGATTCCGTCCATCAGGTTTTCTCCTCTCTCCCCCTCCTCACTCTCCTCCAAAATGACTCCCAAACAAATAAAAGCACACAACAGAAACCATTTCTCTATAGTCTTGCCTCCTAGCCATTCTGTCAGCACAAAGAGAGGGACAGAAATAGACAATAAAAGAGAGAGAGGGGGGAAGAGACACCTCTATCACAGCTATTTACAGTATTGTACAGCTTCAGATACCAGACAATGCTTTATCATTAGCTTTCATTCTCCTCTCTTGTGAAACGTGAGGAGCATTTTATATTCTGAGCCTGGCTCTGTGTGGGGGGGGGCTAAATCAATTCCAAATTATTGCATCTCTCAATAACTGATGGCCGTGTCTGGATGGAGGAGAAATGATTAATGATGATACTATGGACAATATGAGTAAGACACACACCAAGACATTATCGCCTGCTCACCAACAGACACACACACACAATGAAGATATAACTGAGTGTGCATCCATCTCTGCTGTAACTGATGGTGATTATTGAGGGGACTGAGTTGTCACTGCTCCATGTTGGGCTGAGGAATGGGGGGTTTAGCATGTGTCTGCGTGTGCATGTGTGTTAGAGATAGCAAAAGAGACAGAGAGAGTGAAAGTGTGTGTTCTGGTTTGAGGCCTTGTGTCTCTGTAATTGGCCCTGCAATTTAGGCGGCTTCACAGTGCAGTGCTGTGCATTGTGTCTGTAATAAGGGAGAGGCAGAACACACTGTACAAATCACCTGGAATTACCATCCAATAGTCTCAGCCATTCATCTGACTGCCCCAAGGAATAAGTACCGTAGATACAGACACATACACACATACACACATGATACATTTAAAAAAGATTCATCAAAATAATCACTTGCATGCATTTGGGTGCAAGCGCACTTGCTCAAAGATGCAAAATCTTTGTACAAACAGATCCTGACACGCCCACTGCCCAAATGGCTGTTTTGTGTTGTCACTCATTCACTCCCAAAACATACACTTACCCGCTCCGACAAAGAATCCCATCTTTTATTATCTTGCCTCACAACAAAGCCCAAATTCATGTGTGCTTTCTATCTTACTCATAATCTTTCTCCACAGCACTCATGCTGCACTCTGGGGAGTCATCTCAAAACAGCAAGCGCAGCCCGCGCACAAGCATAAAGTACTCTGTATTTGTTCGCGCACGCATGCATACACACACACACACACACACACGCACACACACACACACACACACCACACACACACCACACACCACACACACATACACACACACACACACTATCGCACCCCGATGCCTCATCCCTGATGCACTTGATAGCTGGTGATAGTAGTCATTGTGAGAAGCAATGTTCCCCATCTCTGTGTTGTGCTGTTATTACATTAGCAGCCCTGTTTTTATCCGCTTTTCTTTTTCTTCAGCTCTCCACCTCCCTAGACCTCGCATCTCTCTCTCTTTCTTCATCTATCTACTTCCCTCCTTCTGTCCCTTCCTTCCCTCCCTCTGTCTGTTGTGATTTAGTGCTTACAGTGTTTACTCTGCGATGCAGCACCAGAAACGGGGGAAATTATAACTCTAACCCAGGCTGAGCCTCTCTCCAAATTATGGCCATTGATTTGTGTCTTTATTATGTCTTCAGTGGAACCTTGTTCACCAGCATCACCAGATCCCACGGCTCAGCACAGCTCAACACTGCCATCCAGTGATGGCTTAATCCACTGATTGGAGTAGGAGACAAGCAAGAGTGTTATGTTTTTGCCATATGTGTGTGTGTGCATGCATGTTTATGTACATATTGTGCTTAGACTCACATAGAAACACTGCTGTCCCAGTGTGTGTCCGTTCCATTCCATTATAGGTTTGTGTAGGTGAGAGCATGTATGTGAAGCTGAGAATGATTTGTCTATGTTAATGGGTGTGTTGCGTGAATCAGTGAATACAAATGAAGAAAGAAGAGAGTCAGTATGATTGTCACTAAGCCTCACATGACTGAGTTAGAGGTGGTTATCTCTCTCTCCCTCTCTCTCTCTCTCTCTCTCTCCCTCTCTCTCCCTCTCTCTCCATGGTGGTTTGGATTACCCTGGGCAGAGTGGAGCAGAGCAGAGTGGCGGCCCGCGGCTGGAGAATGCAGGAATGCCCCGGCCATCTGCTGCACATTAGAATTAGACCTCCAGCCCAATTCAATTAGCAGCCCAAGCCAGTGCCACTGATTGGACAGAGGGAGGAGGGCCACAGTCAGCCACTGGCCCACAGTAAACATGGGGGACAGAGGCAGGGAGGGAGAAAGAGGCAGCGGGGATGTAGGAGTAGAGCAGGGGAAGAGAGTAGGGGTGACAGAAAGCAACACAAAATGGCCCCAGTTGAACATTTCTAAACAAAATTCTGTTGAGAAATGAACCACCAAAAAAGCTGAAACCTAAACAGAAATGTCATAAAATGAAATATAAACGACTAGCACTGAATATGCCCGAGGCCACGACGGAAATTTAATCTACAATTTATCACCTCATGGCTGAACACACCAGAGATTAAAAAAAAAAGTTGCTAATTTTGTCAGAGGGAGTTGGAAGTGCTGTGGTGGTGGCTAATGTAAACCATGTCTGTACTGCCACAAAGAGTCAACAACAACAGTGGTGAAAGATAATTACCTAACTCAGCACACACAAAAAAACACCTCCCAAGGCCAACACTTCTGCCAGCTCTTCAGCAAAGCAAGAGGAAATAGACAAAGCTTGTTTGGAATGAGACCTGACAGATAAGCATCTCGTCCGCCCTCGTTACATTTGGACCGAGACAGATGGAAACAAACCTGTCATCGCACATAGCAAGACTTGAGTTGTGCTATTACTCTTCCAACTTTGATTAGAAACTTAAACATCTTGAAGTATGCTAAGATCTTAGGATACATGAGCCAGAATCTACCAATTTAATTAAGTGTATGCCTGCAAAGCATTAATGTCTTCTATAACGAACCAAACTGATTTCTCATGGCCCAAATTCCTCCTCTGTAGATGTCATAGCCACATAGATCGCTAGAGGTTGGGCTCAAAAGCTGAGAAGTCAGGTCAAAAAAATCATCCACTCGATCTTTCCTCAAATGATTATGTGACCTAATATTATCTAATCAAACGGTGATACAGTATACATTAGGGGCATCCTTCCTCTGATCTGGGAGATTAGAGAGACAGGAAGGAGAGAGAGGGAGAGATGGCAATCATTCCCTGATAAACTGCTGGCAGTAACCCTAGTCCAAGAGGAAAACAGGCCGCAGGTTCTGTAAGATCTTGAGAGCACACTGAGATGTCATACACGCACACACAGTAGTACACAGTGGCTTACTCATCCAAAAAACACACATATATACACAAACACCCACAGACATTAACATACATAGTGGTGCACAGTGTCTTACTCAACAAAATGCACGCATACACACACACGTGGCAGCTGCAGGACACATATATCCTGTGGAACATACATTCTCATATGTCCTACATGCTGTCAAATGTACTCAGAACCCTTGGAGACATAACACACAAAAACACTGGCACACATAAACAGTGTGCTGTGCGGATATGTTCCCAATTATCTGCAGCATATTTCTCTGATTTCTAACTCAGGCCAGCCTGGTATCTTTGGAAAATGGAGGCATTTGAACAATTGCGGGTTTGTGCATTTTGCTTGAGCTATACTCTGCACTGCAGCCTCTTTTCTTTGTGCTGGGGTAGCACAATATGTTGAACATTTATTTGCTGTAGCGTGTTTTTTTGCCACACAGTAGTGTGTGTGTGTGTGTGTGTGTGTGTGTGTGTGTTGCTTTATTGCGTATCTGTGTGTGTCCGAGGGTGTGTTGCAGTGGATGTGTGGATGCAGGGAGGGCATTTTGTCAACTCCCTCTTCTCGTCTCTCACCTGTTCCTCACACTGCAAAAACCCTGCAGTGGATCAGCACACCGTGCTGTACAAACATGCCCTCAGGCAGACGCCACACACACACAAACACACACGTACACACTCTCATGCTCAGACGCAAACAAAAGCACAAACAGATATGCGCGTGCACACTTCATGCCTAACAAACACACATTGGGCAGACAAGCTGTTAAAAAAAATCATTACTTAAAAATCCAGAAGCTCACATAAGCCTAACAAGCGAAACATGAAGTCAGAGAAATGCTGCCGACTTGAACACAGAGATGTTTGCCTTGGTACACAAAACACACAGCGCATACGCATCAGCAGCAGTCAGGTATTCATGAGCAGATAATGTCGCAGCGCTAATTTGAAGCATTTCAAGCTATTTTGCATGATGGAAAATGCACACATGGACGCAGCAGGCTAAACAGCAAGGCAGAAATGACTGTCTGTTATTTGAGATCTGTGTGTGTGTGTTTGTATGTGTGTGTTTGTGTAATTTCCATCGCCCCATTTCTCTGCCTCTTGGCTGTATTCAGCCATGCAGCCAGCCTCACGGGCCAACCGGCTAAGCCCTGGCCCCCGCGAGCTTAACTATCCAGATCGATTAATGTATTACATGTATTACATGTGTATGTGGTCTAACTGCATGTATGCACTTGTGCCTGCATGCATGTATCAGTGCACGTGTGTGTTATGCAGGACAGATCAAGCCGACCACATATGCAGGGGGGGTTATGGGTCAGTGAGTTTGTGGTTTCAGCGTTTACAGTTGTTGCCGTGGTGGTCTATGGAAACATGGGTTTGTTGTGCCAGTGGTGAAATGTGTTACCATGTGGTGTGTGAATATTATGTGCAGGTGTTTGTGTGTAAGTGTGTATTCTACACATAGGATTCAAAATATTGCATCCTGTGTGTGAGTGTGCATCCCTTTGCTATTCAGTAGGGCTGTGCAATATATTGTTAAGTATCAACATCATCCGGGATTTTGGCTATAATTTGATATAATTAAATGTTTTCACTATTTTGCTCTTAAAGCAATATTTCACTTAGTTTTGATGCACTGTGCCATCATGCAAAACACAGTTTGTCATCAAGTTCACAAGTCACTCAATGCGTACAGCACATCTGAATTTCTCATAGTTTACTGTACAATTCACTCGAATTAAGTCAATGAAAACAACCTAACAAACATCAGATTCCCACATGTATTTCTATGGGCTACCATGTGACATGTTATAATTACTGGCTGGTATGCTCAGGTGTATACAGGTGAGATCAATCAATCAGTGAGCCAGGAGGAACGTGACCAACCAGTGCCTGCTGATATTAACACGTTTGGGAACCTATTCAGCTACATACACTGCTATTAAGACATCAAAGCAGTCTTGAGACTGTTTGCTTTGCATTTCTGTTCTTTGCTTACATTACAATTATTTTTTAAAAAAACAAAATAGGCCTATATCCAGTCTCACAAACATGTGAAACATTTCTCACCTGTTGCTTTTTAGTGTGCATTTTGCTCAAGAAATGAAGCCTCAAATCCCATCAAAATTACTAAAAAGAGGGTGCATTGTTGAATAGTTTCATAAACAAGTAGTAATTTTTCATGCTGTTTGATGGCTTCATTTAAATGAATAGTTCATCTGAATGGAAAATAAAAAAATATATATAAATACTACAAATTCATCATTGCGATTTGCAATTTTAATGAGCAGTCTTAATTACATGTTGGAGAAATAATTACTCATTTGTTTGAAACTAAGTGAAACGGTGCTTTAAAGGTTGCATTAGAGTAGAACAATGTATGAACTTAGCAGCGTGTCCTTACTGTCTGTGAAGGTTCTCAGTCATCCAGGTCATTGTTATCCACGGAGAGTTGAGTCAAGGGCACCTGGACTTGATTGCGGATGGCTGAGTATAATGCCTTTAAATATTTATTATATCCACATTAGTTATTACCAAGCAGTGAGTACATTTTACTGATTATAAGTGAACTTTCATAATCAAAGTGTGAAAACTTGTCCCGTAATTGAAATCAAGGTATTTGTTCTAAAATATTGTGAAATTTGATTTTGTCAATATGTCTTAGCCCTTGTATTCAGTGTGCTACTGTTATCTATAGGGAATGGATTATAAGTAGGTTGCCTCACATCAGCATAAGCTGTGCTATCTGTTGGTATTCATGTGGGTGGACAGATCCCTTGTTGATAATGTGGGTCAGAGCTGGCCAATATATATGGCTGTGGTGAGTCACTGCACTGAGTCAGCACCTCATTACTAGCACAGAGTGTGTGCCTATGTGTGTAGCGTCAGGTCGGGTTAATGCTTATGTTTTTGTCAGTATGCCTAAGGTGAGCATATGTTAAGAGCGTGTGCTGATTCAGAACATATGTTGGTGTACATACGCGCAGTGGGTGTTTACGCCCAGAGAGCGTTGCTCGATTGTGATGAACAACGCGTGTGCTCAGGTGTAAATGTGTAATATGTGTTTTTCTGCACCCATACATACCGCTGTGTGTGTGTGTGTGTGTGTGTGTGTACGTGTGTGTGTGTGTGTGTGTGTGTGTGCGCGCGCATGTGTGTGTGCATATATCCCCCCAGCGTCTGGCTGGCTAAAGGAGCACAGACAGCCCGCAGGCAGATAGAGAGAGATAGAGGAAGGGAGATCTCAGCCTCCTCCCTTCATTCTAACCACACACTGGAGGTCAAGTACCACATCTCCCAACCTCCATCTCGCTCAAGGGCTTCTCTCTCTCTGCCTCTCACTCTCTCTTTTTTTCTCTTTGCCTTTATTCTGCTGCCTTTTTTGCACCTCCTTTCTTCTCTATCAGATGCAGACGGATAAGTTCATGGCCATGGCAAAAGCATGGCTGCATACATGCAGCCAAGCCAGACGCCACTATCTCTTCCTCAGTCTCATATGGTAACTTCATGTCTCCCTCTTCTCCCTCTTCTCTCTTTTCTCTCGCCTAATCACAAATCATGCACATTTAGAGTACACAAAGGACAGGAGCACTCTATCACTCTCTCTCAAACACACACACACAGCCCTACCTCTGTGTCCTCTTTGCCCTGTCTGAAATGTATTGTTTAGGTAAATGAGTCTGTGCACCCAGCAGGGGAATCAGCATGAATAAGAACCTGAATGCATTACCCCATTACTCGTCTCTCTCCCTCTCCCTCTCTCTCCCTCTCTCTCTCTCTCTTTCTGTCTCTTTCTCTCTGTGTGGCCTCTGCCTCGCTCAGCACCCATAGTCCTTGAGAGCTCAAATTGACATTGGAGACCTGGTTATTAATATGTGGACAGTGTGTGTGTGTGTGTGTGTGTGTTTGCATGAATGCAGTTACACACAAGGGAGAGTGATGGAGTGCTCTTGTCTTTTGTGTGTAGATGTGTATGATTTGTGTTTTAGAGACAGATGAAGACATGTTTCGGTGAGAGAGACAGTGAATGGAAAACTGTGTGTGTGTGTGTGTGTGTGTGTGTGTGTGTGTGTGTGTGTGTGTGTGTGTGTGTGTGTGTGTCCATGCAGGCAGCCAGGCCTAGGCAGGCTCT
>OMLB01020439.1:3517-16004 GCA_900302555.1 Myripristis jacobus
ACTCCCCCCCCACACACACACACACCAACACTGACACACACACACACACACACAAAACACCACCACCGGAGAACTCACACGTTAGCATTCTTCTAAATTTGTTTTTATTCCCACAGCTGATGTCCAGGCGTCTGCGGCACCAGGAGGAACATAATCCGCTCCAGTGAAACCTGCTCATTAAGAGATTCATTAGAGCTTTCACCGCTGAGTGGGAATCAAAAAGCACAACTTGGCTCCGGCAAACATCTGCATGCAGCACCTCAGCCCGTTTACTGTATTCAAAGCAAAAATCAAGAAACAGCATCCCATTCAAACAATAATTTAGCAATTTTAGCAGTCTCTCTCCTGAGAAATCTCTCTCTGATATAAAATTTGCTTTATCTCTCGTCCTCTCTGTTCCACTCTCTCTGAACTTCCCTTTACCTCTACTCTCTTTGTATATTACATTTCCCCATTCTCACTCTACCTCTCTTTTTGTCTCTCTATATTCCACTTTCTCCTCTTTTCATATTTCTGCAATGCAGCTCTCACACTTTCTGCATCCCTCTCCACCTCCCTTTCTCTCTGTCTCTCTCGCCCCTTCAAATAAGTGAAAAAAAAATAAAAAAATGAATCTCCACTCTTACCAACTCTTTCTGTTTCTAGGTCACTCTATCATTTTGCACAGCTACAGAGAGATCTGGATCTGACAACTGTCGAATGTCTCTGCAATGAAATTCACACACACACACACACACACACATGCATGCACACACCATCACACGTTCCTTCCCTCCCTCCTCTTTAAGTAGTCTGTGGCTGCTGCCGCGGCAACGTGGAGATCTGACAGGCGTCCTGTCAGTTTGGAGGATTGTCGCTGGGGGCAACGCCGCCGGTCACCACCGTCTCTCCGGCAGGTCAAACTGTTTACACCAGGAGCTGAGAGGTTAGAGAGGAGAGGAGAGGAGAGGGGGAGGAGGGATGAGAGCAGAGTTAAGGTGACAACAAGAGAGGTGACACAAAGTTGAAAACGAACGGTCATGTAATATCACATGGGATGAGTCATGCACATGACATTAAACAAAACTACAATGTCCCTCGCTCATTGATTCATTCACCGTTTCTGGCTTGAGCATCTACTGCAAAGAAACTTTTGCCCAAAGGCAGCAAATTGTATCGAATATCCTGCCTCCCTCCCTCTGCTGGTCAAGATCAGCCCCAACACTTGTCACTCATCTTGATGAACTGTCTGATAAACTCTGTGGGTTAATCTATCACTGCTGGCTTGGTATGCAAAAACCTGGCAAAGTGCCTAGCAGAGAGCTTGTGTTCACTGTTGAGTGAGTGAGTGAATGTGTGTGTGTGTGTGTGTGTGTGTGTGTGTGTGTGAGAGAGAGAGAGAGAGAGTCTGTACATTTACTTACCTTGGCAGTAATTCATTTATTCAACCTTCATTTCAATCTCAAGGAATCATTGAAAGCATGCCTTGATTTTCAATTATGTCAGCAGTACAATTAAAAACAGAAATAACCACAATACATAATTGCGGAGAAAACAATCAAACACACAATAGAACATGATTAAAAACAGTTACAATGGAGAACAGAGTAGTCGTCATTGTTTTAAACTGACTTATAGGTACAATTGTGTTAGGTTTTAATGTTTGTTGTTTGCAGCACAAAAACTAAAAGCAGTTTTCCCAGATTTGATGTTTGCACCCAAGACTTTGAGCACCAGCCAATAACTTGAACAAGTCAATTAATGACTATAAGACCAATTTAATAAGGAAGAAACATATGATAACAACTTGCCAAGATGGCTGTCACATCTTACTCTTAGAGATGTCCATCCAATCTTTTCAGACAAGATGCAATGATGAGTAGAGCTGGTAATGAATCTTGGGCGGAGTGATGAACTGGATCTAGTGGTTCAGAAGTGGAGGCAGAGGCGTGTCTGGAGACAACATCACCATAATCCAAAACAGACAAGAAGATATCCCCGATAAACTGCTTAGCTCTCTTTCCATACAGATTACCAATTTGTTTGTTAAAGCTTGCTGACAAGTGTTTGGTCCAGCCAGATCCTCCCAATACTGTGTCCAAACTATTGTCCACAAAATCTGTGGTTCTAGAGATTATCATATGTTTAGTCTTCTGTGCATTCAGGCCTTATTTCAAATTTAAAATCTTCTTGCATCTTGCTTCTTGCATCTTGCAATTTGTCAAAGGCTTGTAGGGATTTCCGTGGCTGAGTGTGCATTGTAAGCAAAGCAATACACAGGACTGCATCATCAGCATAAAGACGGACATTGCAATTTGTTATGTAGGATGTAATATCGTTGATATAAATTGTGAAGAAGACAGGATCTAATCTTGAGCCTTGTGGACCCACCTTTGACTGTGGTAAAATCACAGAATGATCATCAGAATCACACATTGCCGTCTATGGGACAGACAGCCCTGAAGCCATTTGCAAGGCTTATAATCAAAACCAATATGACATAGCCTCTGTGGGAGCGCAGCATGATTAACGGTGTCAAGCATTAGCAGCAGCAGTACCATGTTTAGCTCTGAAACCAGATTGGTGTGGAATTAACTGAGAGTTTCTTGAGAGGAATCATTTGAGCTGATTATTAGCTAATGACTCTAGGATTTTAGCAAGATTTCAGCACCGGCCGATAGTTAGTAAGATCATTTTTTATCCCCACCTTTATGCCGTGGGACTACATGTGCAGATTTCCAGACGTCAGGTATAACTCCAGCAGAGATAGAGAGACTAAAGAGATGTGTAATTTGTTCAGCGATAAATAGGGCACAGAGCTTTAAAAAAAAAAAAAAATAAGGGTCCAGTTTATCCTCCCAAATTGCTTTCCTGCGATCGATCGCCTGAGGTGCCTCCTTAACAACAGAGGAAGTGAAGGCCTATAGGGTGAACTGAGAGCTGTGGCTTAAGGAGGGCACATGAGCCAACAGCTTACTGTTACAAGCACATCTAAAAACAGATTCCCAGCAGCAGCAAAATGTGTGAAAGCATGGCAAATCTCTGATGCCTCATTTATGAAGCAGTCATTAAACACATCATAAAAAGGAATACATATAGAGGATTAATTTTTATTTACATTTACTGCTTGCCAAAGTATTGACAGGTTTTGTGAAAGAGCTAGAGATTAATTCTAATCTAATAATTAGCTTTTGCTTTTCTCAAGGAGGATGTGCATTTATTTCTGAGTTGTCTAAAAGTCAGCCAGTGGGCAGTAAACCAGTAAACCTCGCTAGAGCCCAGGTGCTGTCCCTTGCCTTCAGCATCAATAGTTGATAATTATGTGGGAAAACTAGGGGCTTGATCTATCTGTAACCCCAAGCTTTTTAAAAGGTGCATGTTTATCGATGATAGCAGATAATGCATTTTTAAAATATTCCAGTGCCAATTTTGGCATTTCAGAGGTGTGATGTATGTTACTGTCCACAAGGTCAGTGACAAAAGCCTGGTCATTAAAAGTTTTTTCTTTTGACAACAATCCTAACAAGGGCTAGAGGACAACGGTCACTAAGACCAAGAGCAAAGTAATTTTGTCCCTCCTATTGGACAGAATCAAATCAATCAATGTTGATTTTTAGGGATCCTCCAAATTAGGTCTGGTTGGCTCATCAGTCAGCTGTGACAGATTGAGATTGTCACCCATCTCTTTTAGACTATTTGAACCCTTTGCCTAATCAGTGCTAGCCATGCACAACATGACACACACACAGAGCAGCTTTTTTTTTTTTTTTTTTTTTTTTTTACACCTTCAAGCATCCCTACCATCACTACAAGGACAATTTCAGGCAAACAGGAGGATTTAAGGGAAACCACACTTAACCATCCGAAAACAGAGTGAACAACAAGGCACTTACTGGAGCTCAGACTTCTGCCAAGGTCACAGCTGGAAGTTACAGCCCCATTTGTGCTAAGCCTTGCCCCTTTTAGGCAATGCTGCTGTCAGAGGATATGTCTTTTTGGGGCAATCAGTATGTAAGGCTGGTGTGTGCCTTGACCCATGACCAGCCTCCCTGTTGGTTTGCGGATGCATTTGGAAAAATGGTCCTGTTGGTGCTAAACCCCACTGCCTTGCCTCGTGGAGGCCAACTCGTCCAAAATGTCAATCACTTCTTCGCTGGCCCATGGCCAACGTTTCCATCAACTTTTGTGCAAATCCATCCAGCACTTTTGGAGTTATCCTGCTGAGAGATGGAGGGTTGGATAGATGGACAGGGGCAATCACAACCCTCTGCCAACGGTTTCCCCTGCTTGGTGGGAGTAATTATTGATGGATAGATTTTTCTGTGTTGGGTTGTTTTGCCCAGCAGAGAGGGCTAACCTTCTTGAGCTTCTGCTCGGCCCACCACAGAAGTAGAGAGGGAAAAAAAGCGAAGACTTGGACTAAAGAGTATAAATTAAATAAGAGACTTGACCTGGAAAACTTATAGGCATTCTGACGTAACGCCAGGCTTTCTTAGCTTGATCTTTATTTATTAATTCTTGATGATGAGTCATACAAGAACAGGATGGTGCACATTGCGTTGTCTTAGTGTTCGCTACTAATTCTCCCAAAACAAACCCAGCTAAACAGATTGTGATGAATCTGTCCCCCCAGAAAAAAAGTTCAGCTGGTTTGAACTTCTTGTCAGTCAAAACAGATGGAGATCTGATGGGAGACCGATGTGTTATCAGGCCTGTCTGGATAACAGACGGCCCCTGTTGAAAATGAGTTGAAATGAATGTATTTGGACAGACACAATGGACCGGTGTGGACACTCCCTTAGGCATAAGCACGCAAGGTCAGAGACAGACAGAGACCGATAATAAAGAATATATCCCGTTTTCATTGTTACCTCATGTCAGAAAGTTGAGTAATGCGGCTTTAATGAACACAGCATCAAACACTCTCCACTCACATCTCCTGTTGAGTGTAAAATCACACGGCAGGTGAGCTTAAATCCTCACTGGTTTTCTGCCAACACTTCACGTGATGCGAGAGAGATCACCGCTGCGGCGATGTGAGATGAAACTTTCGGCAGAGATTAAAACAGCAGAATGAAAAGAGAGGAGAGAGGACAGAGATCAGCGGAGGAAATGACTGGAAGACTGATTTAGAGTGGAAGGGAGATTAAGAGAGGAAAAACACAAAGAGAGAGACAGAGGGGAGAGGATAGAGCGAAGAAAAGGAGAGAAGTGATGAAGAGGGGAGAGCTGAGATGTTCAAAGAGAGGAAAAGGACAGAAAAATGGTGTCTTGGGGGAAGAAAAGAGAATAAATGAGGAGGGAGAAGAGGAGAGGAGAAGATGATAAATACGCTGAGAAGAGAGGACGGGAACAGATGAGATTAGAAGAGGGAAAAAAAAAGGAGACGAGAGGAATGAAGCAACGAGAGGAGTGGTGAAGTTTTAGTAGAGGAGAGAAAAGAGAGGAGGTGAAAGGAGTGATGTAAAATGATGAGATGAGGGGAGATTACTTCACATGAGACAAGAGGAAAGGATGCATGAGTGGCCGAGACAAGAGGACAACAGAGGAGAAAGTGGGATAGTAGAAGAGGTGAAGGCAACTTTGAGCAGAGGAAACGAGAGCAGGGCGTGGGCAGCTCAACCTGCGAAACTGTAAAACAAAAGAGTCTGAGTAAGAGATAATAAGAGGAAGAGAAGAGAAAAGATGATCATGCAAGCCATTTCTCAAGAATTTGCGATCAGTGAAGTACATCTATTATCTGTCTTGTTTTATTGTATCTCCATAAAACTGTCATTGTCTTTTGCTATTTCTCTCTTCATCTCCATAAACAAGAAACAGTCATCACAGCTTCACTTTGTAAAGAGACAGCTGCATCTTAAACAGACTCAAGCAACCCGAATTTGATGCCTGTGTTAAGTTTCCATAACCTTTTTCATTAGAATAGGAAATTTTGGGGACTGTGAATTTAGTTCAAAATTCAAAACTGTGAACTATGAACGTGAACTAGTTCGTTTTGATCGGCGTGAACTAAACTTTGAGCTAAACTTTTAAGCGAGCTCTTGTGAAGTGTGAACCTGCACGGCACCGATTGTGTTTGAGATTAGACTGAGCATAACCGACGTTCATTTATATATGAAAGTTTTTTATTGACTTCACAATAAAAAAACGACAAGCCCCGAGCAAGTTGCATAGTTCATGCAAATCTTCCTTTGTCAAATGTGAGCTTGAATTCAAATGTGGTGGCAGTCGATGAGCTCAATAGATGAGGAGAGGAGAGACGAGCCGTGCGGAGGCGCGGGTCAGGGCCGGGAGGTCAGAGGTCAGGTGGATTCATCGATTCAGTGATCGTCCTCCATACATGCAGCGAAATCTATGAGCCACAGACACCGACATGAACTGATCTTAATGTGTAACGTGACCTTGTCTTTGTTTATGTTGCTGTTTCTTGTGTTTGGGGAGCCAAAGGCAAATTTCCCACCTAGTGGACGATAAAGATATTTTCTATTGTACTTCATTCTATTCTAATCTACTCTATTATATCCTAAAATTGGCTGACCTTGCCGATACCCTGCTGCTGGCCAGTCTCACATGTGAAATGGACAACTGCAGCAAGTTAATTAGCTCCTGTATGTGATGATTAGTACTCATTAAGAAGGATGAAGAAGCAGATGTTTATGTATCATTTTGGACTACAGATGTTGAAGGAACATTTCTCATATTCACAATATCCAGTTGTGGTTCGGCACCATGGCTGATGAAAAGTGCCTGGAGAAAGCTCACTGCTCAAATACCACATGGAAGTCACTTCCCCAGTAGGCAGCAGTGTGGTTGCACTGGGCGGCTCCCAGTATGAATGTGTAAGCCTGTATGAATATGAAGCAGAGCACAGGAAGGACAATGCACATTTAAGTTAATAGATTTTCTGATTCTCTTCTGCCTGTTTTAGATTAAACCAGGGGGAATGCTGGATTTTGACACTGGGGTCCAGCATTTTGAATATAAACCTGATTGGCCCACCGCAGCGCCACCATCAGGCCAGCAGGGCGCCAGGCTTCGCGTTCAACATCTCAGACAGGAGCAAATTTGATGAACTCTGGGGAATAATGTGCTTTCACATTAAGATCCAGTATCTGCAAAATGAAAGTGACTTGCCCATCACGGCGCCACCAGCAGGCCAAAATGTTTCCAGGCAGTGGAGATCGTCTGTGGTTGAATGCTGAAATATTGTGTCAGCGTTGTTGAAAGGCACGTTTCCCTCCATATGTTCAGAAAGTGATTCTCCACACTTTAATTACCCCTAACCCTCTTTAATAGGTGTGGATGTCAACTTAATTATTGGAGCAATCACTGAAGCTGGAAAAATGGATTATTTCACAAGATATGCAATCAGTATTACAGACAAAATAATACATTTCCATATTAAAAACCTACATTATGTAATTTATATTGCCAACCCCCCAAAATCATCTCATGATTCTGTTTTGGGGCCTGACCTGCATTTGAGAACACCAGGCAAAAATCTGCAGCGGGAAAAAAATAAAATAAAAAAATCCCTAAAGCACATAACACATATTGTTCTCAGAATTTTGGACACTTTAGTTTGGATTTTTGAAAAGAAAAGCAGCTCTCCAGAAGTGAAAAATAAGAGCAACTCTCTCAAGTTTTGTGTCCACAGGGAAGCTCTCCACAACACTGGCTTCTTCATCTTCCTCTTTTTTGGCGGAGAAGCAGTGCCATTTGCCCGTTGCTGGCAGCTCTGAAAGCTGAAAGCTTAAATAAAAAATAGTTCTGCTTTGAGCAAAAGAAAACTGCGCTCACAAGTTTTCAGAAATCTCAGGGTAATCCAGGAGTCATGCACAGACCTTTCCACGAGCGCCTCTTTAGATCTGCAAGCTTAAACAGATTTACTAAGAGACAAATCTGGGAGAGGCATATCATGGGATTAATGCGTGTAATATTTGTATTTAATGCTGGATTAATGTGGACGATGAGGACCACATGTGATAGCTGTCGACATACACGCAATCATGGCAAGTGAAAGGAGGCAAAAAAAAAACTTATATGTCCATAAATGTCAAATTCTAACTTAACTTAATGAAATAAGGCTTTGAGATGCACATAGTGGAGTTGAAAAGTTCATTTTCAAAATGCCTCAAGGCCCATTGTATAAAAAACAAACTTTAAATTCAACATCCACTAAGACCCCGGTCTGTAAAAATGTTATTGCTTTGTCAACCAAGGACAAACCATGCATTCACACGGTGAGCTAAACAATTACCAATTCAGAGGCCCATTCATTTGCTCAAAAAGCTTGTCATCTGCCATCAGCAGCCAATCGGGGTTCTGTGCTTCCTTGTTGTCTGAAGAGCGTCATTTATTCTCATGAACAATAGTTCTGCCTGGCAAGTGCAAAGTGGAGAGGAGATGTTGATTCCAGCCATTCAGCGCTTCCCAGGCATTCACATCAGAGCTGAAGCACTGAAGCTTCAGGAGGTAGAGCTGCATCAGAGGCTTCCTGGTTTGATCTCCGGCCGCACCAGAAAGCGTGTCCAAGTGCCCTTGAGCCAGACACTGAACCCCCTAACGCTCCTGATGTGCAGCCTGGTACCTGGCATCTGGCCTCTGCCCTCAGTGGGAATGTGTGTGTGTGTGTGTGTGTGTGTGTGTGTGAATGTGTGGTGCTTAATACCAAATAAAGCAATGCTCTGAAATATCGGCAGTGAAAACCACATGATGAAGATGCCTGTAGCTGCAGACCTACACAGACCTACCTCTGGCCCCGCCCACCAACAGTCAGAATAGCAACATGTCAGTCAATCAATTGATTGACGTGGGCAATCAATTGCTCCCTGTGTTAACAAAAAGTTCAATTTCAGTGATTTACTGACGTGAGCTGTTTATTTGCGCATGTCTTCACTGGACTTTGATCTGCTGATAGGATGATTAATGTCGCCATTACCAGCAGTGTTGCCATAATGATGTGGTCAATGTGATTAATAAAATATTACCATTACTATTCCTACTGCCATTGCTAATGCTGCTATTGCAATTATAAATATTACTACTGCTACTATTACAATTACAACTGCTTTTATTACGACGAACTTCAGAATCAGAAATACTTTATTCATTCCTGAGGGGAAACTGGGTCAGTTGCAGTAAATCAAACAGAGAACCTGTTAATTTTGGTGCAGTTGTTAAAGAAAGCAGATTAACATTAAGAGTATGGATTAATGGATGGATAATTTTATAACTCTACCTTTAAAAAAATGTTTGTATAGCTTACAAAGAGACCACGTGCACAGGAATGATCTCCTCTACTACTACAACCATTAATATCACGAACACTTCAACATTTACTGCTATTACTGCTGCAACCAATGCTGCTATACTATTATACTGCAAGCACCGCTGCTATTGTTCCCAGCTGGGTGAAGCATGATGGGACTTGCAGTGCAACACACACACACACATGCACACACACATACACACACACACACAGAGTCAGTGGTATAACTTCACTGTGTGAGTGCCTGTGTCTGCCTCTGCCCACAGATTTGCATTGCGAGAGTGAACGGCACTTCATTTGCAACAGATTAGGAAGTGTTAAATGGATGTCATCAAAGGACGGTGTTACCTCAGGAGCACAGTGACGGCTAATGAGGATATGAACGATATGGTAGGCATTTCGGCATGTGCAAGAGAGTGTGAGCTGAGGACGGTGCAGTCATTTTGCACGTAGAGAGGAGGCAATAAAAGAGGGAAGAATGGAAAACAATAATACTGACTAGTGCCACAATAGAGCTACGCCTGTTGCTGAGACAGAGCATAAGATCAGGATGAAAAATCACCAGGGGGGACGGCAGAGGTCTTGAAATCATTAAGTCCCCAGTTTGATCCCCACCTCCTCCCGAGAGTGTGTCGAAGTGACCTCTAACTGCTTGTGATGGGCAGCCTGGCACCTTGCATGGTAGCCTCTTCCATCAGTGTCTGACTGTGTGTGTCTGTGTGTGTGTGTGTGTGTGTGTGTGAGGCAAACATTGTAAAGCGCTCTGAGTGGTCAGTAAACTAGAAAAGCGCCACAGAAATGCAGTCCATTTACAGAGACTCTGCGATAAACTTACACAAATGCAGAGCTAAATCTATTCCACCACACAATCTAAACAACCGTCTCATTTAAAATGCATGGTGTTGTTTTCTGAATACACTGGCCTTACATTTGAGAGACTGTCTCGCTCGTACTTGGATTAATGAAATTCCATCTCTGGCTAAGTGCAGCGTGGAGCTTCATGGAGGAAAATTAACCCCGACGGACCTCTTTTTTTCCCCCCCTTCCCGATCCAATCCACCACCCTCTCATTTTTATCAATTAGGCGGTGAACGGGATTACTCGGATTGATTTTGCGGTGAATGCTGAGCAGCTTTTGTGCTTCAGGGACATGTGCACGAATATGCATAAAAGCAGAGATGGTCACACAAGCAGCTTGGCCTCGGAGCTCCAAGGTTCTTTATTTGGCTTGGATTTACATTCGGTGAAAGCATTTACACATTTGACTCAGGTGACCTCTCTTGAACGGTGCTTTACATTGCCGAGACACTGACAGCAAGCTTAGCGATACTTGATAACAGTTTGCCCTTTTGACGACGACTAGCTACAGTACTGTGATCAGTGACAGCATTTTATGATGCTTACATAGAAATTCCTGATATTTACAAGAATCATGATAAAGTACGTGTACAAAGATACAGTACCATTTTGCTGACAAGTTAAAATTTCTGATTAAGACTTTAATGGAAAGTGGAACGTCCTTAGAATGTGATGATGCGGTGGACCCGCGTGAAATGTTCGGCGACATTTTCTGAAAGAAAAGGAATTTAAAACAATCTACGAATGTTTAAAATCTGTGTTGACAAGTCAGAAACAAGTTAGGGCATCACAGCGGCCAGCGAATTAACCCTCTGTAAAAATAACTGTACAGTGACAAGACCCTCATCATGCACTGATCCTGCATCCGTCCTGCAAACAGGACCGAATACAACTCCTTCTTAAACATTATACAGTTCAACTGAGTTACTATAATGTAACACAAAACTCTCTTATTTCCCGACCAAGCTCTTCATAGACCATTCATTTGCCATCTTTTGGCTGACAAGGTAACACTTAATTTTTTCAAAAAAAAAAAAAAAAAAAAAAAAAAAAATGCAGCAAAGTTCAAGAAGCATGCTGTAAAAAGTGGCATTGGTCTATGAATAATAATAATAATTACACAGTAATACTGTATAAGTACTTGCTCAAAATCTCCCCAGTGATCAGTATACTTTCCTTACAAACACAATTGGACTCACACGGCCATACAAATGTGTAAATACATTATTATTATAGGGTAGCATTTTTATTATGTACTCAGTAGGGCATTATGACTGCATCCATTAAATTATTTTCCAGAGTTTGACAAACACATTAATACATTAGAAAAGGGGGATCATCGTATAATCTTAGAGAAGGTGGATAGTAGCTGTCATTAAGTTTTGATTTTTTTTTCCAGCTAATGATTAGTGGTAATCTGAAAAATTGATTTAATTACTGAGAGGAATTAAATCAAGGGCAGGTATCATAGCAAACGATTGGCTAATGTTTCTGATGTTCACTTCCCAGTGTTTGTACAGTGTGTTGCTCTTTAGTTATTGCTTTTGGACTTTTTAGAGCAGAGTGTGCCGCTCATGGCACACCGATCCAAAATATCTGTGATGAGCGGCTCTGTGGAGTCTGGCGCTGTCAGACTGGGACAGAGAGGTGAAGGAACGTCTCTGGGCAGCGAGCCAAATAAGACACTAGAGCACACGGATAGTTTCAATTTTATTTACGCGGTGCAAGGACTAACATTTTGAAACGACTGTACCTTCATCAAAGTAAAACCGACCTTCTCTGGGTAGCTACCCAAGGCCATAATCGAGTGTCCGGTGCGAGCCTTCACTAAAAAGAGCTCTGGATAAAGTGTCAGTTGCCATAACTTTAAGGCGGGGAGTTCACTTTTAAACAATTCTAACACTGAAAAAAATCAGCGCAGGGGATAGGGGAGAGTTTCATATATTAATTACAAAAAACTGCTTGTGCAAACATTTACAAAATTACATGTGCAACAGATAAAATCTTTACAACATGAGTTTACACACACAGAAAAACATTTGCAACTTAACATTGAATGATTTTATATTACACCAAAAAAAACTTACTTAATGTATATGACATCTGTATGAAACAGTTAATTAACTGAACTGTAGGCTTTGGCCCGGTTACTGTAGCAGATGGATGGGATTTGCTTTTTGTTAATCTTGCCTAATATCTACTGCTTAAAGGTTAAAAGTTGTCCATTACAGTGAGAGGAATAGTAGAATGTGGACAACATCTCGAAACCGTAAATAAAGTGAAACAGTAATGTTTTTCAGCATTACAAATGCATGCTGTTCAAATAAAAAAACATTAAAACATATCCAACAAACAATTAAGTAAATACATAAAAACATA
>OMLB01020440.1:30120-62750 GCA_900302555.1 Myripristis jacobus
TGCGAGCCATTAGCGTCGCATTGATCTAATCTTCAGTCTGTCTATTGGAAAACAAAGAGATGGTGGTAATGACAGGGATTCTTCAATAGACTAGGGTACAAGACATGGCTGACTCTCACCGAAGAGGTAGTATGAAAAAAAGATGCTGCTGCTATAGAATTGCTTTGATTAAACAAATCTGAATGCTCCTCATCACTGTAACAAAAAAACAACATTTCTTATGTGTTTAACTGGAGGTTTGGGTGTCTTATCCACTGAATTTGCTGAAATTTGTAGAGAAAAAGAGAGCTCGGTGTAGGTTTACATACTATGAACCTATACTGTTTATCCACAGGGGTAAAAAATCAAAAATAAACTCAAATATAGTATCAGCATGCAATGCAGAGCAAAACTAAGACACACTCCAAAAACAAGAGTATGTGCAGTAACTATATTCAAACGTCAGCAGAACAAAACTGCATTGTCTCTTTGAAACTGCGCCAAGGGGCATGACTTTGGTGTTCACACTAACACAACGTTCAGTTATCTTGATGCTGGTGTAGGTAGATAAAGTGTGCACTGAATATGGCTAATGAAATCCTATTTGTAGTGCATGGAATTGACAGCACTGGGGTTAAAAGTTCTCCCTGACCTCCCGACACACAGGGCTGAGGTTGAGCAAGTAACCCGGAGTGGCACTGGGTGTATGACGAAATGAAGGGGAAAGAAAAACAGAAAGAAACTTACTGTAACCATTGTCCTCCTCCTTCGTCCCATCGATGGTTCCATCTGCCTGTAGCTGCAGGTGGAAACCCTGTCGACTGTACAGCTTTGTCACAATCCCCTTCAGCTGGGGCTCTGTGGGTGACGAGAGGGAAACAGAAACAGGGACACAGAGATGTGAGACAAGAGGTTTAATGATACACATGCACGTTCCCAGGTAGGAGAGAACCACTGTTCCTGTAGCCGAACAAGAGGCAAATCATTTATTTTGCAAAGTGATTGATGAACAACTGGAGAATCAAGATATCTGATGATTAGATACAACTTTCATAACATGAATATGAACAGCAAATGAGCAGTACTGAAAATAAAAAAATAGACTATATTTTATGGAAGTGTAATATCAGCAGTACAAACTGCTACTGATGTTATTTAAATGGTCTTGCTGTACTGTGAGCACACTCGTGAGTATTGGCAAAATGCTCCTATCTCCTCTCTCCTTTCTCTTCACTGGAACCGAAATTATTATTACAAAGGCAGCCTGGTCTTTTTCCACAGACCCTTCGGCAAGACCACAGAGGATTAAGAACATAGATGCTCGAGAGCAAAATCAAATATCTATCTAATTTAAAAGCCTCTTTGATTTTCTGAAATTACCTCACTTTGGGTAGTTGTGGAGCCAAGCTAAATGCCATGCAATCCAAAAAGAGATAGCTAAACTTTAAAAATCATGATACCAACAGAAAATAAATTGATGGTACAAAATCAAAACAAATCAGGGTAGTTTTTAAATGTGAGTAACTTATAGGACAAGATGATAACACTTAAGACAGGTTCCTCTATATTTAAGCTATTGAACAAGGACCTTAAATCACTGTTAATTTATAACACTTTGAAAAATATTCCTCTTATAACTGAAAACATGGGCACACATTCAGGGTCTTACAAAAGTCTAAGTCACAAGTCAGCAAGACAAGAGTTGAAGTTTGGCAGAGTATGGGTTTGCAGTGACTAAGTAGCCTAATTGTGTCGCATCAGTGAAATGTCTGGTAAGTGCAGTGTGCCTTCCAGTCCCTGGTCAATGTCCCTGGTGGAGTGTCCTTTACTGTGGTTTGCCACACCTTTCATCTACCCTTTCATCCCACTTACCTTTCAGTGCTGCATTTTCTAGCCACAATAAGGTTACTTTTGCAGCACACAAGGCTTACTCCGTCTGTACACGTGAATGAATCTGTACACATGCTATGAGTTTACTGTGAAGATTCTGTGGTTACACTTTCAATATCAAAATATTTCATTCTTTCCTGCTCTCGTCTAGACAAAAGGATGTAGCCTGGAGTAGAGCAATGCACAGTCATCTACAGTGGGTTGCTTTTTACACACACGTATGGTTAGAAACATGTACGCATGCCAACATGCATATACCCCCTATATCGACACACTACATCACACATTATACTACACTACATGAAACTACACTGACCACTCCCCAGCATGTCTCCAAATGGCATCACTGGTGTTTGGTGAGGCGCCACGTGGATTATGTAAGTCACACACAGACACTCCTTCTTGGCACTCATTGCTCCTTCCCCAGGGTAGAAATGGGAATTGGGAGGGAGAGGGGTGCAGAAACTGTAGGATGGTCCAATAAAAATACACTTCACCCTCCATGTGCAATAATATGCTGAGTTACCAAACACCCTGGGAAGGAGACAGAAGTGTATGGGAGTGGAATTAAGCAAGCTCATTTAGGGGAGAAAACACAGGGCTGAATCATGCTCAGCAGGCCTCCGCAGTCATTTTTAACCTGCAGCTCGACCAAACCAGCTCCGTAAACATCAATGAGACGCAGACAGAAGGTGGACCTCAGACCTGAGACAGATGTGGTCAGTACAGAGTTCTGCTCTGCTGGGGCCCACAGAGAGGACTCAGCTCTTCCCTGACTGCATTAATAAGAGCTTCCTAATGAGCACCTTGCCCTCCCTGGACCTGGGCTCAGCTCTCTGAGGAAAAAACACTTAGAGCTATCAGCTCACTTGGGCCTCGCTACCCAGGTTACTTATGTTCTCTTATCACACTTTTTTGTTTGTTTGTTTGCCTTTAGGCAATTAGTTGGATAATTTTCAGCAACAAAAATTGCACTAATAAAACTCCATGTCAGGTCTAATAACTGATTTTTTTCTTTCTAATTGTTATTCCCAGACATATTCTGATTAAATTATTCCAAACAAAAGGCAGAGCCTGCCTATTAAAAACCCTAAATGTTAAATCCTACTTTTCTCTCTCTTCATTTCATTCAGAAACAATGGGCCTTCTTCAATTGTCTGCCTCAATATTCTTGGGTATTACATTCAGACTGGCCTAAATGTTAGAAATAACAGGAATATAAGATGTTACTATGGGTAATCAAGTATTGAATATACAAAGTTGATTTGTCATAGTTGTGTGGGTCGTGCCTGGTTTTACCACAACATTACTGAGAGAAATGAATCAAAACATTCACTACACTGTAATTTGAAATAGTGGGCGATAGCACAGTTTTCACTCCAGTGACCATGAAGTCTTTAGTGACTACCAAAGTCTTCTTATATCTAATCCAGGTGGGATTAGATAGAAGACTTTGAGAAATGAAGCACCAAAATAATATGTCCCTCAGCACCTTCTCAAATGCCATAGGTGACTTAAGCTTCGTATGGGAATCCCCTTTGTCTCTGTCCAGCTTTGGCAGAGCCATTAATCTTTTGAAATTTGATATTAATACACAACACATCTGCTATCTTGTGTCTTTGTTATGAGGGTTTTTGACAGAGATGGCAGAACATCACAACAGATTACAAAGATGTACACGATACACAGTAAGTGATCATTATGATGATGGCCTAATGAAATTGCACACCAGACCTGGTCGCCGCCTTCGCCTCTTCTTGGAGCCAAAGAGTTTGACCCGGGAAAACACGCTCAGTCGACTCGGCTTTTCACAGCCTCCCTTGGTTTTGTTGGGGCTGCTAACGCAGCGGCAGGCATTGGACTTCTCCCGCTCCCTCGCCTGCCTTTTCTGCCGAATAAGGGAGCTGGCGATTGCTGCAGCCATGGCCAGTTTGACAGCGCTCTGGGAAAAACTTCCAGAGTAAACTGAATAAAATCACCCTTCCTGAATCCAGCGAACTGGATTCTGAAGGAAAACGTCCCGGCGCAGTGGTAACAGTCGTCAGTAACTAAAACGAATTCGGTAAATAGCGAGGAATGTGCAAAATTGGCTACAGTCGGTAATTACAAAAAAGTCCCCGTGGTGCTGTAAAGCCAGTTAGATGACGTCCAGATGGATCTTTTTTCATGACTTTGGGCGTTATTCGGAAATTGTGCGCTGTATCTCCGAGAAAAAGTGATACTCAACAAAAAATAAAAGGCACGCGTTCCACTCTGATGCTGCACAAAGAGTTTCACCACAGCGCATCGCATGGTCCTCCACCTGTGTCATTTTCTCGGCAACACAACAAATACGCACAGGCACATTCTCTATAAGCGGTTTTGCATCATCCCACTAAACTACATGGAGAGTCGAGTAGGCAGATAGTCGTGAATGAAGCTTAATGCGCAGCCACAACAGGAAAAAAAACACCTGTTTGCAAACGCCGAGACAATGTTTGCAATGCTCTTTATCTGGTTTTCCTAATCCCTTGCTGAAGCTTCTGCTGCAGCCGAGCACGTTTTAGAAAGGCTACGAGAGGGCTGGGCGAATTACTAAGGAGATTCCACTTGTTTTTCGCTCTTTTGTTGAAGCAAGGCAACGCGAGGTAAAAGCAGGAGGCGCCTCATTTTAGATGCAGTGTTGGACCCCAGCGCAAAGCGAAGCACAGACTCAGCTGTAGTGCCGAGAGCATCCCACCTAGAACCTGGAGAAGGAGCACAGGGAGGAGGGAGGGGAGCCCGGGGAGGGAGAGGAGCGTGCGAGTCTAAAACTAGTAATGGTCAGACACTAGCCCAAGTCACTAAGCAAATTCTGAAAAATGAACATTCTCATATAGCCTATCAGCCGGCCTACTACATATTTCATACCCAGGAGAGGGGGCGTAGTGAGAGAGAGAGAGAGAGAGAGAGAGAGAGAGAGAGAGAGGCATACCCCCTTCTATGCTTTATTGGGCAAGATTGGTAGATTGGTTTGTTGCAAGACATAGCTCCTCTATTCAAATGCCAGAAAAAATGTCAACAGTATCAGAGAGTTCCTATAACAAACCAGGCCTATTTTTTTTTCTTTAGGGAGAAAATGCTATGTGAATCTGCAATCTGAGGTGCGAGCATTAAGAAATTGCATTAAAACTTTGCTCATTACCCGGCTGAGTGAACAGAGAGCCGACTTTGAGAGTGAGGGATAAAACAGAAGATAACCTTCGTGTTTCTGCATAGAAAGTAGAAGGCAGCGGTTGTATTTGATGCGGGAGAAGTTGTGAAGTAGTGGGATGGAAAGCTGCATGTAACTATAACCTCAGCTTGGCCATCATAAAATTATCAGTGCCAGAATTCAGTTCCCCTACCCCTCAAAGACTCCATTCTAACATTACAGGAATTTACAACATGAAATGTAGGATTTACGCTTCACTGTATCCACTGGAATAAAATGACACTCAAGCTCCAAATCAAATGCCATGTTCCGACACTGAACTGATTTCTATGCTATTTCCAACCCAGCTGTCAGCCTTTTCAGTCCGTGTCTCTTCCACAGTCCAGCAAACGTGAAGCGAGCAGTTACAGCCTCCCCAATGGTGCCATCTACAGTCCTCATGCAAAACTGCCGCAGACATTTTCATTTTCATCTGATTTACAGTATATTACAGTAACACATGCACCCTCCCATTTCAGCAATCACTATGAATAGTTCACTGACAAAACGAACACCTCATCAAATGAGTTTTCTTATTTTACCCCGTCCATTATCAAATCATACAAATATACAAATATATAACTTTCAAAACTAAGCATTTGCCTGCAGCTGCAATGTAAATTTGCAGCATTTATTTTGAATGAACAAATTTTGAAGGAGCAACCAAACAGTGTCGAAGTCCGGACAGCTGCTTAAGATAAAGTGCTGAAAGTGCTATCGCCGAAGGCATCGACACTTCAGCACCACGGACAGCTCCAAGACGGACTACAACAAACCAGTCACAAAAGTCTCTGCTGCAAACTAGTGCCATGCCAAATAACCACCATGAGGATGGAAGTAGAATAAAACACTACTAAGCACGACTATTAAAGTTATTTCACGTGATAAATTATAAAACAGCTCACTGCAACACCGTAACACTGAATTGCAGTTGAGAAAAAAAAATCCAAAATAAGTAGAACAGAAATTCTGAAAAACGACAGGCACCTACCTGATACGGATTTTCTCAAGGGAAAAGTCATTATTCTCTATTGCGGTGGCAACAGCAGTAAGTTGTAGACGCGCAGTCCTGGGGCAGTGAAGTGAAAGCCAGTAGTCTACATTCAACAAAGTTCAAACCATTGTCAAAGAACTGTCAGAGGCGCAGAAGAAGGGAAAGCATCGAGGCGGGGCCATCAACAGGAAGATCATTACAGGACATTAGCGACATGCCATTATGACTTCTAAAATGCTCATTAAACATTCATTTAGAGGTCTTGTTGATCCGGCAAACACGGGCGTGTGTTCACTGTACAACTGAACCCGGCGCGCCAGAATGAAGAAAAGTGATCGAAAATGTAGGCTGAGATTGTACTTCCTTCTTGGGGCAGAGAAGACTTTGCTCTCATGTTACAAAAAATGATGTAAAATGATCCGATAATGCGTTTGCTAAACCGGTTACGCCGCCCTTTCCTCTTTCGACTCAAAATTATCGATGTGCAAACAACTGATATGACAATATGCATTAGACTGAGCGCTTTTACAAAGATTTTCTGTTTTCTAAAACTGTAGAGGCGGTTCTACAAGGTCACTCAAGTAATATTGAACTTGACCGAATACACCATGGCATTATTTATTAGCATGAAAAGACGCAGCTCACTCTCTGTACACTGAGTTTTGTGTGACATACAGCCTACATAAAAGCTTTTTCCTATAGACGTCCTAAAAACGTCCCATAAATATAAACACCACAGGTTTTAAGTTATGAATAGGGTGTAGTGTGTTGCAAAGTAAACACAGATAAATTATTTATTGATGTGTTTATTGATGTATTTAATGAACTCGGAGATGCAGGGAGTGTTTAGTATCCCGAAGGGTTATTCCACCTTGGCGCCTGAGCCTGAGGTAATGACCACTGACTGTGCACATTTTTGAACACTAGATGGAGCAAGCGGACCAGCAATGCAGGGCTGTGTTTCATCTTCACTGTAGTACAGGATGGTCACACATACATAAACTACACACACAGATTGAAAAGACACTAATCAAACGTATGTCATCACTGCAACACAAATATTGCATTAGAGGTTAAATAATCACACAAGAAGCTGACATCTGAAAAACAAACAAAAAAAAAAAGACAGGTCAACCATGCTGAGGCACCTATTTGTCTGCCCGCATTGGAGGGTCATCTATTATTTGTGTTTATGTGCTGAAGGTCAGAAACATCAGATAGGAATATAATTTTCAAATGGGTCAATATTTCAGCGTATTGATCTATAATAGGTACAGGTTGAATTTCCCCCTTTACTGTCAGTGATAGATTCTCCACTGACAATGTTCCGTAATAGAGTAGATAGGAGAGCCCTGTCATGAAAAACCATCTAACCTTTAACCCCACACACTCTAAAAAAAATCTTTCTCTCTCTCATTCTTTCTCTCTCTGTCCTCTTCTGTGATGATCAGCAAACTTGTAAACCATGACTCCTGAGAACTCATAAGTATCTACTATAGCGAATATACTTAAAGGCATTTTGGCTTTTATTCAATAGTTCCAAACACAAAGGCACCGAACTAAAAAAAAGTTTCCTCAAAGTTGGATACATAAGGGCTACATAAGAACCTGCTTACTGCAAGAGCTGACACAGCAACCAACAAAGAACAGCTCGCAGTACTTTATTAGTTTGACTGGAGCATACATTTAAGTCAGATTGCTTGGCTGATAGTACCCATTGTATGGAAATATAGTTTTAAGTGTTAAGTTTTAGTTTTAAGCTCCTTTATATACGACCAGCAAACTTGAAGCCCTTTATTATTACATGGCCACGCAGAATTTAAAAACCTGGCTGCTGACCAATGTGTCTCGGTACCCACTGTATGTTTCATTTTGAAGAGTATGGTGATTCTTTACAAAATGAACTGCAGGAGTTTTGATTTCAATACTTCTAACAGACAAAAATCTTTTTCTTAGTTTGGGTGGTACAGCAGTCTGACATAAAATGAAACTTTAATAACCCTATTCCTTTGAAACAATTTAGCCAGTGATGATTTCACTTCTTCTAACAACTTGTTTTTGTTTTATATATTCAATCATTAAAATTAAAATCAAGGGAATCAGAGAATGTTTTTTTTTTTTTTTTTGGAAAATCTTCTATTAATACATTTGGTCTTATCTCAATGCCTCTTTTCACACCATTAACAGTTCTTTTATTGTACAACCCACAAGTACCTCTTTTTTTTGTACAAAACAGAACCATTTTTAAGAGTGTGCAGTTTATCTTCACCACACCATAAAGCAAAGCAGAACATTTACGACAGTGACATTGTCACACCTACAAAACCCACACAATCAATAAAATCAGTGCACAGTCCATTAATAGTAGTGGGGAGAATGGGGATGGCTTTAATGTGGGCTGTTGGAACAGGAGAAGTTCTATGGCTCTGTGTGTAAAATCAAGGAATTTTACACAAAAAATGAATGAATAAATAAATGAGATTTGCAACAAAATCAGAATTTTTGATGTTGCTGATGAAATTATTGAACTTACATAGCACCCATCAGTACTCTCAAGTTATATTTGCTGCTTTAAATTTATGCTAACTTCAAAATCACATTCTAATACAGCTATGCAACAGCACATACACACACTCACACACACACAAAGTGTTTACTTTGGTTTACTATGGTGAGATGTCTGTGTTGAAAATGTTACAAAACAGATTTGAAGTTTAAAATTTGTCAGATGTGTGATCACTGACATGTTGCACATTTTGAAAAAGTTGGAAATGGTAATTTTAAATGAAAAGTTTTAAGTAAAATTTTGAAAATATATATGTCTCTCTGTGGCCTTAATTAACTTTGTTCAATTATCCTTTAAATTTAACAGTGAGAGCCTCCTTTCAGCAAAATGTTCTTAGGATTACACCCATCACCAGCCAGTGTTATTAGTGTTAAAACTCATCCCAGCAACACCAGAACATTTGGAATTTGACATTGCCTCAAATAATCAGTGCATGTGACAGATGTTTAAAGGACTATTGTTTGCAGTAGACACACATGGAGAGATTGCATTCAGTTTTGAGAGAGCTAGTGGAAACAGCCACTGTGTTACAAATGCTGAGGCCAAGATTGTAACAGCCATTTCCAGTCTCCCCTTCTTGAGTGGATACTCAATCTTAACAATTATCAAAGAGGCCATATATTCGTACACATCCACTGTCCCCCATTTCCTGTGAAATCTAACTGTTTATGCTGAAGTGTGACTGTAGCGGAGGATGTGGCTGTACAGTCACCAGAATATAGGTACCCTGTGATTTCATCTGTTTTGTGTAGATAAATTATCTTTAACCATCTGAAAATGGTGTGTATACCTGCGTGTATACTGGATTACACACCTACATGTATCCCTGCCTGGAACTCGCCATCGTCTCTAATCCTACTCTGGGTTAATACTAACGGACATATCTCTGCACTGTAACAACAGGCGGATCCCAGGTTTCTGCCTCCGTCCCACCCCCATTACTGATAAGCCTGAGCCATCACTCAAGCAGACAGTGTGACTCTACAGGATGATGGCTGCGTTTTTTAAAGGCTGGGCTCAAAACTGAAAACTGGAAGGAGAGATAGAGGAGATGGGAGGAGGGCTGCATTGTACGGCAGCAGCACTAATCAAACACCTCAGATGACAGAAAAGAAAGTGCAAGTGTGCGCAAGCCCTGATAATGTCCACCCTCCTGTTAGGGCTTTTCTGCATGCCTCGCCGCTGCTCTGATGGGGAATGGAAGATGGCAAGAGAAACACACACAATGACACAAGTGGAATTGGGAAGATAAGAAAAGGAGGGGCGTACATTGTATGTAGGTAAGGAGGCCTTGTGTACGTACAGAGTGTCTTGTCTAAGAAGGACAGAGAGAGAGAGAGAGAGAGAGAGAGAGAGAGAGATTGCCTCTGAGTAATGTGTGTGCGCTTTGGTTGTGTGTGTGTGTGTGTGTGTGGCAATGTGCTATGGGTACATTAATTACTGTACTGCCCCAGAATGCCAGTCTACTGTGGCCTCCCAGGGGCACCTTCACTGTACTCTGCTTTCACACACACACGCACGCACGCACACTCACACACACACACATAAATAAGTAAAAGTAAAAATAGTAAAAAAAAAAAAAATGCACTTCCATTATGACTGCTACCATTTATAATGCCACCATTGTGTTCACAGACATTTAGAGGCTTGATTACTCCTACAGAGTGCCTCGAAGGTAAAGCATCTGCACTAAATAATTGTGTTTTGCAAAAAACTCAACATACAGTAAGTATGAAAGGTGCAAGTTTAGTAGTTTAGTGTTACAGTATTGACTATATCACATGACCTCTCTATTGCTACAAACACTGAAACAGCTACAGTGAGGGACCATGCTGCAAATATTGGCTGCTATACAAAAGGACCGCAGATTGCGCTTAAACGTCTTTGTATAAGAAGATGCGCAAACTGAAAACCTCGCTTTAAGCATCATTCAGCTTGCACATGCACTTCACCGCCAGGTCCCCATAATATCACACAACCTGAGATGAAATGATACCTGCTGCTCTTACCATCCATGGCCACTAGAGGGCAGCACTCCAGTGATTAAAAGGGAGGCTGGGCTTGTGTGCTGCCAAGGTTGAGCACCACATTGACCTCTGTGTTATTCAATATATAAACAATTAAAGCTGTCTCCTCTTATAACCTGAGGCTGCCGTGATAACACCCCATGGTTTAATGAATTTCTAAATTCAGACAGAGATATTGTCTCCAAGGGCAATTGTTGAATAAATGGGGAGGGTAACCTTGGTCATGGTTCTTAATAGAGGGCAAAGTTGCATACTAGGATTGTGCCACTGATTATATCAATATATTTAATGTCCATATAAGTATATAGGACAACAGTGCAAACTGCAGGAGCAGGAATTTTAGCTTAACTTCCAGGCCTTGGTTGAGACAGCAGGGTAAAATATTGACGGGGGAAAAAAAGGAATTATCTCTGATAAGCTGAAATGGGTTGCTGCTCAAACCATGCAGCCGCTTGGCAGCAGCACACAGCTGGCTGCCTGCACTTTGTGTGTGTGCTGGTACAGTAAATCCACTACAAGAGAAGCCTGCAGCATGCTGGACTACCACTGCCATGGTGATACCACGCGTTGCCATGGAGACTGCACATACGTAAGAGGGCGTGTGTGTGTGTGTGTGTGAGAGAGAGACAGAGAGGGAAGGAGAGACTGTGCACTAAGGATGGGGGTTGGGTTTTATAGAGTGAAAGACCCTCACCCACTCAAGGTTCCAGTACAGGAGGGGACTCGAGGACAGTGTTCAGCAAATGAAAGCCAGGAGCTCAGGGAGTGGGGCTAAGAGACCTGATTGTGATGATCTCCCCAGTGGGCTCACTTCAACAATAGAATGAAAAAGAAGCTCCGCCTTGGGGGCCAATATCCAGGTAGACTCAATGTAGAGGAACTGCTCTAAGCTCCATCATAGAAAAAGAGCAGCACTGAGGAGCAGTTGCATGTGACAACATCCTTTTTCCACACCGGAGATCCCAGCTATCAGCTCCACTGTCTACCCACTGCACAGCCTCATCAAAAAGTGCCTGAAGTGCCACAAAGTGCAAACTTAGAGATTTTCACTTCCTGACAGTGCAACTTTCCCTATTTGAAGACACAGCGAAGATAGCATAAAATAAATATGTTTTCACACATCAATACATTAGTCAGACACCATCTGAACTGCGTGCCAGTCGCTTCCTCATTAAACCGCCTCACAATTTTATCTCCATCTTACTTAAAAACAGCAAAATTAAGTGGAGCAGATAGACTGTCTGGCAGTTTCCATCTAACCTCTCACCTTTTGTACAGCAGCTTTCTACAGCCTCAAAGTCTTTGTCTACTGATCAACAGTTTGGCACAGTTTCTGTCTCAGGCAGAGAGAATAACAGGAACAGAAGTCTACTTCATACATCAATGGAAGCTAATTATGGCCCTGAAACACTGTACTGAACCAACTCCAGGCACTGAGCATCTGCCAGAGACTGGGTAACTGTTTGCTTAACAAATACAAACAGCCATTGATGAAGAAATGCACTACTGAATAATTTTCAGCGATGATAATTATTTGCAATCTGCACCTTAACAGCACTGTCATGCCCTCAGCACTCAAGGAGAAATAAAGATTATGAGTTAGATGGATGTCAAAACGTGGCTTTTAGTTAATCTTCACACATAAAGTGCGTGCCTCAACGTCAACCTGATGAAAACATTTATGCAAAAATTTTGCAGCTGTGAAGACAGGAAGGATTAATGGGTCACTGAAACTGAAAATAAGGAGGAGGAGACACAAAAATGCCACAACCAGTTTTGATGACAGTATAATATTAAACATTCTGCTGAGTGCTCCATATTTTGTTAATTGCTCTGTTGGTGGGAAAACAAACTAGATCTACCTGACATTCAAATGAGGGGGCATTAGTACAACTGTATCTGCAAGCCTTGAAAATGAAAGTGCAGTCTGAACTGGAAAATGTCTTTGAAAAAAATAACACCAAAGATTATTGTGAAAATGGAATTTACAAAGCCTGTGTAAGGTAAGAAACGTCTTTGGCTGGTACTGTCTATTATGAAACAACAACTTCTTTTTGCGAGTAAACACAATGAGCTGTTCCTTGGGGTATTTCTTAGCAACAACCCTTGAATGAAGCCCAGCACAGTTGGAGTTACCAAGAATTACACGATATTTCCTTCAGCTTGTCTCCACAAGCCTCTTCACAGTATTGCATGTGAAGTACATTTCATAGCCAGGGTGCATACTGTACACCTCCACACGCAATGTCCTCGCTCTCTTTCTGTCTTCATGTAATGCGTGTGTGTGTGTGTGTGTGGTGAGTGCCTGGGCTGTAATGACATGAAGAAATCTCAATCAGAAGCACCAAACGATGTGTGAAATGGCTAGGGATCAGAGAGCAGCCGGCTTGAAATGAGTAATGCTGTACCAGCCAAGTGTTCTCATTATTCCAACACACATAAGAGTAAAACTAAGGTCATTTCTCTTTTCCTTTAACCAGATGCCCCTTGGTTTTCTGCCTCCTCTACAGACAAGGACGGAGGCGGTGGGGTATACGTTGCTTAAAAGCTCCAGGCCTCAGACCTAGAAGACCCCTGAGCTCATTCTCACTGATCAAAAAGGCTGATTAACATAGCATGGCATGTCCTCTGTGTCTCAGGTGCCCTATGTGCAGGAGAATGAAAATGAGCCAGGTTTATTTAATGCTCAGTATCCGTTATGAAACATTCATGAGATGATGTCAGGAGGCTATGGTTTTGTTGCTGTAAGTCACTAATGGAAATTGAAATGGAGACATGTGTGTCTTTGCGTGTGCGTGCATGTCTGTGTGGACAAATGGGTTTATGTGGTGTGTGTGCATGTGTCTGTGACAATTCAGTGACCCCTTGAGCTCCCAGTTCTCCCAGGGGGATTGTGGGTAAACTGTAGCCAATGTGAGCATTGCTGTAAAGAGGAGGAAGGTGACTCAAAGCCTGTGACCTACAGCTTTGTGGGGGTTCATATAGGGAGCACTGAGAAACGCATTCAAAAGCTCATAACATGAAATAGTTTGGTGGCGATGGTGGGGTTTGGGTAAGGGAAAGACAGGTCATAAGAACAAAACCTATCCTACATTCAGCTCTAATTCCATGGAAAGTAGCTGGGTTTTGCAGTAGCTGCTGTACAGAGTCCAGAGGAACAAGTTCAAAGCAGCTTCTGGGTCTAAAATAATATAATACTGGCACTACAGAATCAGGTTGGTCCACATGATGCCTGTTTCTAGGTTAGCCACTGCACACAGTCTCTGATGCCGCATTACTTTTTTTTCCATTAGTCAACTGAGGACAAACAAGTGGAAGATGAGATCACACAGCATGACATATGTGCACATACACTTGTGTATGTAAGATAATTAAACACACACACCCTCACACACATGCACACAGACCACACTGATGCACAATTCCTACCCATTCTTGCATGCATATAAAAGTGTACATAATACACATGAATGCACACACAGACACACAAAAACAAATACACAGGCAGCCAGCCTGCCAAATCTGATAATGAGTCTCTAAATGACTGTTATCAGAACAACATCCATGCCTCTATCATTGCCAGCACCACAACAGGAGGTAGCCGGAGGAGGAAATCAAGTGCGGGAGAGATATTCCCTTGCCAAAATAGATGACTGAATAGTCACATGTGTGAGTCATGCATGATGAGTCAATGAAAACACCTTGGCAATATCCATCACAGTGGGAATGGTACAGAGATACAGCATTTAGGAGATGAAAGCCCGTAAGTCACAACAAAATCTCCTTTATTCTCTCTCAAGTTATCCAGAACAGGCCCAGGCAATGGGCTGTCATCTCCTAAACAGACATCTGGTATCAAAAAGAAGAATATTAGAATCAAGGAAGGTTGCTGCTGCCAAAATAATTCAGCTCTGGCTTTCCGAGCTGAAAGTTGTATTAATAACTCTATGCTAATTTTACCCCATCTAGCAGGAACAGTCTTGGTCCCAGAATATGTGAAGTGATGCCGCCCTACATATTCTTCCCAGTATGACACATCAAGGAAGGAAAGGGAGTGAGATTATAGGCACTGTCCCAGACACCAATTGGTTTAAACTGGCTGTTCAGTGATGGGGACAGAAAGGGGGAAAAAAAAAACGGACACTGACACAAGAACACAAGGTCACAGATGTTGCTGTTTTTAAGAATTGCTAACTTATCTCACCACAGTCATTAAGGATGAAAACTTTTTCCCAACTAGGATGAGAAAAGTACCAAAAAAAATGCTATTCTTGAAACTATTCAGAAGCTGTTGTGCCTTCTTGATTTTGAAAAGCAACAAAAGGAAGGTTCTAACAATAGCGGAAGAAATGCTAGGAAATCATTACATATGCTCTCTTGGCGGGAAGAAACATCGACTCCCATATCAGTGTCTGTCACCTCCTCGGCTTGTAGTTATACTAAGCGCTATATCTTAACCATCAACCAGGCCCATGACCTCTAAATAACTCTGATTTCATCCCCAGTGAGCGTTCCAGAATAACTGTGAATGCTCTGCAATGAGGTCTAATTTGCAGTGCGGCAAAATGGATAATGAAACTCGATTTAGCCTGGCCATGAACTCTGGATTTCTTCCACCACTGATGCATTTCCTTGAGGAGTATGCCTGGTGTCTCATTCCCCTGGCTGGGCAGTATAGGGCGCAGTGACGGCATAGCTGTCCCATGATGCCTGAGGCACGATCAGACAGAGAGAGAGAGAGAGGCTGGGGGTGTAAGAGGCTTCTTCAGCTGCTTCTGTTTATGTGTGAGTACAGTAAGTGGTGGATGGCCATACTGGCTATGTATGGATTATAAAGCTATGGCACTGCAGTTGAGGATAATATGATTATATATGTTTAGAGAAAGATCTTAATGCGAGTGAACATTCCAGTGTGATTAGGTTGATTGCCGTGGTTCAGATTGGCATGGATTATTTTTGCAGGCTTTAAAGCCCACCCTGCTTGGTGGAACAGATCGACTAAGCTGAAAATGACACGACAGGAGACGTGACTCAACTGATGGGAGTGGGTGGGTAAATAGGTCATGTTCCCTACACAACTCAAAGTATCCAGCTTTTCACTTCCATTTCCTATGCCTGTTTGTGAAGCCAACACAGGGAGAAATCAATGGAAATATAATGAAAATGGATGGTAGTGGACCACTGTTTGGAAAATAACAGGTGGGAGGAGCTGCGCCGAGCTGGCAGAAAAAACCCAGAGAAGTGCCCCAGAGAAATAAAATGTGGGCCATAACACAGCAGTAAAGCAGTAGTGGCTGCCTGTGGCCTGGAGTGGGCTTACAACACAGCATTGATAACTGCTTTATGCACACAACACAGCCTCTTAGATTTATAGGGCACTGGACTACTATAATGAAAATGAAAAGCCTATAAATTCATATCACAATGTTATCTAATCATTGAAACCAACATTGTACATTAGTTTATTAAACAGGGAGACAGTGCAACTTCGTATGGGCCTCTTTTTTATTTGGGTTGTAAATGGCTGGACAGAACAGCCCCCTATAAATTATTCATAACGCTTCTGTCTTCCGGTATGAACCACTCAAAATGTTAGGAGAAGCCAAAGAGGACCCAAATGCAGGAGGCCAGGAAGACAGACTTGCAAAGTTGAAGGTACTTAATATAACTAAAGGCAGGTTACACAATGAACTCACACACCAGGAACACAGAGACTCGGGGACCAGGCTGGCAAACACACCAATGAACCAACCAGAGCTAAACTCAGAACAGAACTTAAATACAAAGTGAACTGATGGGCAAACTGGAATCACCTGGAGAAGGGGAGCGACGCCAGACTGGAGGGAACAGAGGATTGGCTGAAACACAACGAGGACGGGCAACACAAGGGCAGGGCTAATGAAACAATGCAGGGCAGGTGTGAGGATGAACAAGCTGACAAGACTATGGAGGAATAATATGGACAAAATAAACACAGACTCAGATAGAAGAAACACCAGGGAAATAAGAGTTAGGACTCTGAGGGGAAAATGTCAAATTAAACTAAATCCAGAGCATAATGAACCGCACACAAGAGCAAATAAGGAAAACCAAAACACACAAGTCCATAAACCATGCGCGTTTCACACTTCCTACCTAAATTTAACTAATGTTTCCTACTAACTAATGTGATGAACAGGAGTAAATTATGCATCCAGTTCATGCTTCTATCACATCATAATCTGTTTTTTTCCAGTGTTTCCATGGAATCATATTCGTGGTGGGGGAAAATCATGTTCACATAATTCATGAACATGCAATCTGCATTTTAGAGATTTGACTTTGACTGTATTTTCTCTCCTAACAGGCAAGAATATACTTGATGCCTGCCCATTATTATTTTATTGTTACATAAAGAAATGGAAGAATAGCTTTGACCCGATGTGGCAATGACAAAGCATCTGACACGACCTTTTAGCGCTGTGCGGCTTGTTTAGATTGCATGTTGTAAAAGGTCACTGCAAGAGCAGCGGGGCTGATTTTCAGGGTGTGCAGGTACATTTTCTGGTTTTGAATTTGAATTCTCATCAATACTTTAAACCTCATTTCAATAAGTCAACAGTCACAGTAAACAGTCTCTTTGTGTGTGTGTTTGTGTGTTTGTGTGTGTGTGTGTGTGTGTGTGTGTGTCTGCTCTTGCTTCACAGTTACACCACTTGCTTATATGCATCAATAGAGCAGTCACAGCTCAGGGTCAGCCTTTTATGACATCCTTGGCAAATTAAATAAAGTCCTTGGTAAAGTGTCTTCATTATTGGGTCCATCACAGGACAGTTTATTCCTTGAATATATACAAGGAGTGCAGGAAAAAATGCAATGAACCACCATTTTATACATTATAATTAGGAACTTTTTTATTTCATATCTGCCTGAGACACACAACGGATTTGTACAGTATAATTATCACCAGAGCAGTGTGAGTGCAGGGTATACATATATTTTTTAAACCTCTGTTGACAGTAGAGCTAAAGAGAAAAACTGTGCATTTTTTGGTTTCTGATTCACTTTTGCATGTTATTTGTGAATATGTAACAAGAGCTTACATGTTTTTTTTTTTCTTGAATTCACTTTCCTGGGAGGTACTTCACTGATCACGTACCATAAAGTCACATTAAGTTTGAAAACTACGGCAACTACTTGGGTTGAAGGGTTTTTGCAAGATCTTAGCTCTTGTGCCTGACTCATCCACTTCGCTTAACATTTCTCTCCAAGGACTAAATCCCTTTGGCTTCCTCTAATTTATTACCACTTTAACTCTGTCCCAATACATCACCAAGACGGAGTTTTAATTTTTTTTTCCTTCTGTATTTGAAAAAGAGAGCTGTGATGCAGTGTGGCAGAACCCTTTATGAAACCAGCAGAGGTGACATGTTCTTCCTGGAGCAAAGAGAGAGATTCTTCAGCTTGGCTGTAAGCATTCGCCACATTAAAACTCCATAATGTATGCTAAGCTGTGTCCTTATGAAGAGGGTATTAATGGGTGGGGTCGGTGTAACTGCCTTAAACAAGGGATTAGCCTGTCGCTGATGAGTCTGGGCTCTGTGATGGGATTATTTACATTGCTCTAGTGGCAGGGCCCAGGTGTCATTAGGAATACAAATCCCCTAATAAATTTCTGAAGTGGGGGGAGTTTGTGAAGTAAGGGGTGGATCACAGAGGGCGCTGCCTGGAACAATGCTCATGTCATCTGCAGACTCGCAGGATTTGCAACATTAATCTGGCTATATTATGAAGTTGAGAGGAAAAAAGTTTTGCTTCTCTTTGTCACCCGAGTGTTTCTTGATTGGTCGTGCCAGAAGGGAAAGAGTGAACTAACAATGGTTTAATCAGAGGAAATAATGGCCCACGCTTCAGACAAGTGGCAAGTGGCAAGTGGCTGAGACACCTTGGTTATAAACCCTTTGCTGAGTAAATACAGTAATCCGATCAAAGGACCCCAAGTCCTAAGTCCCTGCTTTTAGCCAGGCGTTGGCTTAGCATCACCTCCCGTGCATATATTAACAATCCTTTAATCCTTACAGAGGGGTGGTGATAACACACGGACACTTCACAGAAGGCAGTCATCATTTGCTCAAGATTAAGCATCGTCTCCATGATAAATTATTTCCTGTCAATCTGGTAATGAGATACAGTTGAGCAACCTTTATGAGATAAGCAGTTTTATTGCTTAGATTATCAGCTCATACTGTAACAATTAATTCATCTCTTGCCATTAATTCCTGCTGAATGCGGTGGTCCTTTTATTACACTACTGCTATTTGTAAACTACCATTATACAAATCCCCAAAATTGGTAGGTAATTTGACATCAATATATTTATTTTAATTGCCAAATCTGATTTTATTAAATTTGTATTATAGCCTAGACTGTGTAATTAGTTCTGCAAAACACAGAAGTGTTACTTTGATCAGTGAACTCGGTAGCCTGGTGGAATTCAAGGTCATACTTCTCTTAATGTAGAGTGAATTTATCAATATTAAACATTAGTTAAGTATTAATTTATTCTTAATTATCGGATAATTAACATATTTATTTTAACAGTTTACTAAATGCTAAACATGTCATGTACCATAAATTATATGTAATGTAATCTGAATATTATAATATAGTTTTTCAAGAATGCGTAAGAACAATTCTTTCTGTGTTTCCATCTTGACGAAACAGCTTTTTAAACCCAGCCTGTTATTTATCTGTGCCTTGCAAGTTCACATTGACTTAAAGCTCATTCATAAACGTATTCCATGTGTATTCAAAAAATTGTTTATTGCTGAAAGATATTTTGAGCAGTGACGTAAGCTGTGCTTCATGTTTTTTGTACAAGATAACAACAAAAATGTGTAGAAACGATTACTTTATTCACAGTTTTTATCATTATCTTTGATTAAATATAACTTTTAAGAGATGGCATCAGATAGACATTGATATAATATGTAAAGCATAAAATATTGCATTTACTAATTCCTTGTAAGTGGTTACGCGACCTTCTTTTAATAAATTGATTATCAAAGCTGGTTGCTGTAAAATATTACCTACTCAATTATATTAACTTATTACATTCTTATCCACTTAATTCATCAGATTGAAAGATTTAAAAAAAAGGACCTAGGCTAATAACTTGTTTGTATTTATTTTCACAAAACATGGTTGATGTTGGTTGATCCATCACTTCAGTAAAATATTCTTCCATAAACAAAAAAAATAAGCAAAGTAAGAACACAACTGCAGCTTGATGAACTCTGAACTCAGTTACCCAAAGCAGTTTCCCTGGCTAGAGAGATTTTGCTGTTTTTTTTGTAGTTTTTTTTTGATTGTTTGTTTGTTTGTTTTTTACGCTTGGTTTACGCTGCTGCTGGCTTGAAACAGGAGAAAAACGTGAAGCAACGTGGCAATGCAGCCGCCTGTTGCTTTGATTTGAACGTAGCGATCAGAGAGGGCCTGCTTCGGTCACTTCTTATCTCAGTGTTTTGTGTGTTTGGTCGTGTTCTGCTGTGACCTGGAGAATATTTGGAGAAACAAGCCTCTGTTCTTTATGCAAAGACGTTCATGCAATAATCATGGTATACGCTGGATCAATATTATTCAAGATGAAATCCTCTGGGAAGGAGCTCTGAGTTTAGTGAGCTGGGGGGTGAAAAGGATATGAATTCCTTTTTGTTTCTGGTGCTCAACATTTACAATAAACCTGCTCACATTTTTAACCTTTAAACTTGTTTAAAAATTTTACACAAAATTGTCTCGTTATGTCTTTGGAACCTGAGTACAGTGTTTCTAGGGTACAATCTATGTGTGAAGAAGACAGAGTACATACAAATGCCTGAGAGACGAAAAATGAATCGTACCACTATATGCTCATTGTTCTGCTTCACTAGCATTTTTCCCAAATTCTTCCAAATTAATGCAAATGGACACACATGTGCACAGTATTTTATTTGGCGTTATTTTCTCCCTCGTTTTTCTCAAACCCTCAGGGCCACCAAACGACTTGCGTTGAAGGTACAAAGTTTAAATGGTGACTGTGGCACTGCCCAAAGTGTAAAATGATGTGCTGCTTCTATGTTGACATTAACATTTACAGTTTACTGCAAGGGAAATCGTGAAGAGGTGTAATTTTTACAGAGTAATACAGAATACCAGACTTTCCAACTTGAAAGTATGTAACCCACGAGAATCATGCAGATCCATTTGTATGTGTGTGTGTGTGTGTGTGCGTGTCTCATTAGCCGCCAGCTAATGACAGAGTTTTGCTGCTAGGGATTAATTTATTTATGTTTACATTCAGTTTGTTTGACTATTTGTGTGACTTTCTGCTTTGCACAAGACAGGAAACTTATTAAATGTTCAAACTGGCCAGATATACACTCAGCAGCCTTTATTAGGGCCACCTGTACAATCTAATACAATCCAATACAACTGTTCTGCCATAAAGTTTGCATTTATGATGCCTATAATGCTGAGGTTTTCTTTTTGTCACAGTAACAGAGGTGTTCGCTCAGTTATATGTTTGGCACCGAGCTCATAGTTAGTGGTGCTGTTGTACTGGACTGCATTTTATTGAGAGCTGTTTCCACTATTCTGTCCCCCCCAATGTATATAAATAGGGAGGACAAAAAATTAGAAACACCTCTCAGTATAATGTAGTCCAGTACAAGACGTCTGCAAACTACCACCTCAGTGATAAACATATAATTAAATGTACATATTATCCACAATGTCAGTAAAAATTGAACATGATAAACCCTCTTAAATGGTAGAATTTATGGAAGAGATGTTGCTTTGAACTACATTACACTGCACTGGTGGACCTGGTAAAGTGAGTGTATATACAAGTTGGTTGAAGTGAAACTGCATAGTTACCTGTGGCTAAAGCGCCGACGGGCTGGTAAACGCCGGTAAACAGTCAGCGCTATCAAGCAGGATGAATTAAACTAAAATCGAGTGCGAGCCACAGCGGGAGTGAGTCCCGTCAGTACAACTTGCAGTTTGCTATTTTATTAGACGGCTCCTGCAGCTCTCCACAATGTGCACAGCTACAGGATGCTTGGAGGGAATCATGCAGGTATACTGTGAGAAGATTCATATACTGTGGGGAGGATTCATTGAGGACAAAAATGCTGCTTCATTATTCGCTACAGTGGAGCGGGCCACCAACAATACAGGCCTCTTGCTGTCTCTGTGCTCCAGGTCATGCTGCATTTTCTCCACTGTTCACAGCCGGAATAGGGCTCATAACTCAGAAAGACATATTGGGAAAATAAATACACTTCACAGGGGTGAATGGTACATCGTGTAAGGTAGAAAATAGAAGGTGGGATTTCAGGGTGCTTGACAGGTAATTTAGCGCTTTGTATACAGACTCAGGTTTCAATGTGAAAATAGTTTAGATGTTATTGTTCTGAGGTTTTTCCTTTACAATTCATGTTTTATTAACTTCACAAGTGCAGTTTTGGGATGTTGTGTGTCATCTTCACCACTGATTCACATTAACCCCTTACTGCACAGTGCTGGCTTTGAAATCACATCTGAAACCATGCAGACTCGACCCAAGGATCACATTTAAATTACAGAGCACAAATGTTTGGTTTTTTTTACTCCCCCTTTTCCTTGTACATATCCAGTCATATAAATTACCCACAAAGGATTGTATCAATCAAAGGACCACTGTGTGCTAATGCAAACAGTAGTTTCATTAAGCTCTACTGTGTAAAGTGGGACAACCTGCTAATTAATCAAAGCTGACAGAGGGTTTGAATATGGCCCATGGAAATAATGGGTGGCAGATGCTGACATGTATTGTTGAATTCTCAATTAATGTGGTATATTTTCTGGTTAACTGGGATGGGATTTACAATAGGAACCGTTTTGCAGGCTGCTTAAAGCAGTGGAGATGAATTAGCCCTAAGACCTGTGAAAAAAATGTTTTAGTGGATTACATAATTGCCTTGATAAAAGTAAAATAATACCTCTCATAGGTCTTAAATATTTCACAATTATTACAAATTAGTGCAAGTTGTCCACCAATTAGTGTAATTGCAATGCTATTTGTTATAAAACTAATTTAAAAAGGGTGAAAATGCTGAAACCAGAAAGTCTTGGGATAGAGGAATTTAAAGCACAACATCATTATATAACAGTTTTATGTAACAGGAATGTGTCACCCTGCATATCACCCAACATCACACACACGTATGTAAAATAACATGGCCATTTCAACACATCACTAATGCAGATCAGTCATATACTTGAAATAACACACCAGCCACAAATAACAATTGCGTGAGAGTGATTATTTTTATTTATGGGAATATTTAAGACCAAGTGAAAAAGATTTCACAAATTGAGCATCCATAAAATCAGACCTAGAAAAGAATAACGCTGGAGAAACAGCCTGAACTCTCAAAAAAATGAACAAACTGTGTTTATTTGGGAGTCACAACGAGTTGGTTTTGGCACTACAGCATTCTTCGGAGTAAACGGCTGCTGGAACATGTTTATTGTGTTAGTTCGTTAATTTTTCAAGCATGCTGTCTGCAGTAATTCTCCGTTTTGTATGTTTTCTCACCATCTTTAGCTTTGTTTTGAGTGCCTTCAGCCTCTGTCTGTTATGTAAAAAGTTCTTGTGACATGTTGTCAAGGTTCAAAGTCAGCTAGAAGCAATCATACTAAATAAAGCTTACAGCCAAAGTTCATTAGTTGGTGTATTGCTTTTTCTTTTCTTTTCTTTTTTTAAATCAAGTAGTTGCTTGTATTTTTTTCACAGGAGGTGATATAAGAGCATACACACTCACTTGTGGTTCCAGCAGCAGCAGTGGTAGTACATGCAGACTAGTTTTGTTGAGGTTTAATCTTTAATTTTCACAGACGCAGAAAAGTATTTGCAAGATGATGAAATCACAGAGTGAGAATACAATGATAAAAAAAAAAACTCAGAAGAGAAAATAACTGCAAATTTGTGTAAGTAGCACATTTGGCATTTGTGCGATTTGTTAGATTAAAAAATGGGAGCATATCAAAACACATACGAAGGCAGTCTTGATTAGCTCACATACTGGGGGATTCAGCACCCAGTCAAATTGCCTCCATAGTTATTCATATAAAAACATCTCAACTCCAAACAAACAGAAGAGACATCTAATTTTGCAAAGATACAGATGAATTGGGTAGCATAATCCAATCTATAGATCAGACAATCAGTCAATCAGAAGTAGACAGACAAGAAAACTGATTAAATGCAATGAATTCATAGAAACAGGCATGGCTCCCAGTGCACAGGGAGAGTCTGCAGCTATAGGAATTTTACAGCTGCATTAGCCACAGTTTGGCAGCCCCAAGTGGCAGCAGGAGATAACTGTTGAATTTTTTTTTTTGAAAGTTTATAGCACTTTATTACCCAGAAATCATGTCAACATGGCATCAGTAAATGCATGCCTTGGACCTACAGTAAATATGTTCCTGTTAGCAGCTGATGGAGGCAGAGATGGTGGGGAGGGGGAAAAGCCTTTTCGCAAAAAGGTTCAACCACCTCTGGTGACTCCAGCTTTCTCATAACAGAGCGCTTGCCTGCTGCTATTTCACTATTAAGTTTGGAGTCATTATTTCCCATACACTGAGCTTTCCAGGCAGTGACCATGCCTGACACCTGAAAGTAATTTAGGTAAGTAGTGGCGAATGTACAGGGTCTCAACTGATTAGGACTGAATACTTTTCTCTGTTGCAGCTCTAATATGTTATTTATGCCGATAAGACAGTGTATGTTCTACATAAAATCCCACCTACTGCTGCTTTAGAAATGATTCCATAAATTAACTGAGACATTTTTTTTATCAGTCAAATTCAACGGAACAGCAGGAATAGCAATTTAATATTTGGAAAGTTAATGGATATAATTTCCTAGTGGTGTAAATGAATATGCACCGAAATGACTGAGTCATCACCCACAACTTGAAGAAGTCGGAAAAACTGAAAACATGTTTCTTTTGAGATGGTAACTGATATCTACATGTTGGTTGAAAACAATGATTACTGGGTATTACTTCCACATGGAGGTGCATTTATTGAACTGCTAATCTTTAGCTACGAGATCAACTCTTCTTTTTTCAGGGTTACAAATCAAAAGGCGACATCACTGAATGTTTCACTTTAGTGTCTCACTTTAGTTTCACTCTGCATAGTGAGTTTTTGATTTGACACCTGCTCCTCTGGACCCCTCCAACTTCCTCTGCACTGCTGCTCTCCACTCCCACTGCATTGTATGAAATATAAAATACACTCAGTGGTCACTTTATTAGGTACACCTGCACTATCCAATACAACTCAATACAAAAGTTTACTTTTGTGATGCCTATAATGCTGAGGTTTTCTTTTTGTAACAGTAATAGAGATGTTCATTCAATTATATGTTTGGCATTGAGCTCATAGTTAGTGCTGCTGTTGTACTGGACTGCATTTTATTGAGAGCTGTTTCTACTATTCTGTCCCCTCTAATGTATATAAATAGGGAGGGCAAAAAATTAGGAACACCTCCCAATATAATGTAGTCAAGACCTCTGTAAAGTACAACGTCAATAATAAACACAGAATTAATTTTACACACTCCACACAATTTGAGCAAAAACTAATTATAAACTTTTTCTTAAAAGGTAGAATGTATGGCAGAGCTGTTGCACTGCATTACATTAGATTGTACCCACTGAGTATATATACATTCAACATAAACATACTGCAAAGTAGTGGGGTAGGTGGAATAGAACTGTAACTGAGAGTACCGTTACACTTTAAAGGCAACATTTATGATGAGTAAAACTTATTAATCTGTTCATCAAAGGCAAGAAAACGTTATATTATGAGAGCAAATGGATTATATCCTTTGAATATTAATTCCCCACATGTCGCAGCTAATGAAGTAACACAGGTAGTTCATGGTTGGCACTCATACTTATAAAAACCAATCCCAATCCAACAATAACACCAAACAGCTGAATAAAAGTCCCAACTCTTAGGAATTACAGTACCGCAATGGCTCCTGGGTAACCAAATGAGATTACCGGTGATATGAATATGCTAAATTAGAACACAGAGGGTGCCATCTTCTCTTTGACAGCAGCCTGAACAGTTACATGTGATCAGCCAAAAAAAAAAAAATCTGCTGGCTGCAGAGCATTTGCCCACTGTGCCCCTTACCTCTGGACGGCCTCCCATTACACGTTTCACTGGCAAAGACCGCACCATCAACAAGAGGCATTTAAATGTTTTATTGATTAGATGATGACTGTTTGAGGTTTGAATGTGCTTGTATTTCTTTTGGATGGCTGACAGAGTGTGGGGAAGCTTCGGAAGGGAATCCGCCTTAGCGCCCCTGCGCGGCGGACCCCCCTGAGGACCTTACAGAGGGAGAAGAGGAGAGGAGTGGGGCAGGAGGAAGGGGCACAGAGAGTGGGAGAGGGTTAGGTGGGTATTTATAAGAATGCCGTAAGAGGTGTGGCTGAGATGCGGCTCTGCTCCTGAAACTCCACTTGTAGCTTCAATAAAGACTCAAGTTCAGCTGAAATCTTTAAATCAAAACTGAAAACTCACCTTTATTCACTTTTTAACATCTCCAACACCTTTTTAAAATCCCTTTAACATGGCAGCTTTTCATGTGGACCGCTGTATGTGTTATCCTTGTTTAAATCATATTACATCATGCTGTGTTAGTTAATTGACTGATGCTTTTAATGTGGGTGTTCTGTTTTGATTTTCTTTTTAATTGTGAAGTGTACTGGCACCATGCTGCATGGTGATTCTGCGCTTTAAATAAAATTGATTGATTGATTTGACTGATATAGGTATTCAAAAGAAAATGTCATAAATGTACTGACAAACCACAATGCAGTGTAAAATTTAACTTTCCTGTCGGCTGAAAAGTTATATAAAGTATATAAACAGGATGCCCATGGTTAAGTTGTGCGTGTTAGAGTGTGTGTGTGTGGTCATTATACTGTATATCACTCATTATTAATTATTCCTTTACCACAGGTGACATTACAAAACATTGGGAAAAGTGCACCTGAGATTGAAAACCCCCAAAGAAACAGATAGAAAAGCACCTGGTAATATTTTGAATCACGTAAGCGCACCTTACCACACCACCAGCTCAGTGGGCCGCTGCATTTCAAATTGTTCAATAAGGAGTTATAGAGGAAGACCCATTTTTAAGTGAGAAGGCATGCACATTCAAAGTCTCACAAATTTGTCCATCCCCTCTTCTGCACTTCACTCTTCCTTGATACTGTATCAGTGGAGGCTGTTGCCATGGAAACGTAACTTTATTATCAGACTACCCTTTACTACCTTGTGGGAAATATCTTTGTCCACTCACATTCTAATTATGTTTGTATTAATACTAAGCTGGCTCTTGAATAACAACAAGGTGTCAGACAGCAATATTACAACTTCTCATAAAATTACAAATAAAAGCTGTGTGTGTGTGTGTGTGTATCTGTGAATGACCGTGTATAAGTGTGTGCTTGTGCCTGTGCCTGTGTGTTTAGTGAGGGAGGGAAGATGCATGCACCTTCTTCCACTATTCTCTGAGGTATTTATAATGGTGATGTTCCATTACTTTATTATACCGTGTACGTCTTATTCCCGTAATATTTATTTGACTCAGCCTCCTTTGTCGCCACACAGAGAAGGCAGGCTGGTGGTGGAGGGTTGTCCCTGTCTGCTTTCTGAACACCACCCCGAGCCTCGGTGACGAAACACCACCCACCACCGTGCTGCCTTTCTCTCTTTGGAAATATATAAAAAAAAAATTCACTGCCAGGCCATTATTATGGATCGTCTTATTTGCTGGAATTGTGAAGTGAAAGATTTCCATTGTATGTGTTGATTATGGAGTGGGAGTGAGATTGTGCTCCAGTCTATTAATCTGACCCACAGGTGTTACCAGGGAAACAAAGCTATCAGTGGCAAAAAGTTCTGTGGTTTGAAAATCATAAACGCACTGACCAACTGCAGGGCAGAGGAGAAATTTAGTTTTCCTGCAGACTGACTGAGTGTGCATACAGGGTGCTCGTGTGTGTGTGTGTGATCTGTGCGTGTACCATGTTTTACAGACCAGTTTCAAATGGTACAGGAAATCAACTGGAAGCCAAGCACTGAAGGGTTCAGCCAATCCAAAATTTGGTGGTACAGCTTAATCACAGTGTCATCTTTGTTGGCAGAGCAGACGAGAAGAACCGGTGCACAGATGTGTATGCGTGCACATCCATTTTGCCAGAGTTGCATTGGTAGAAAGTACAAATTGGGAAAATTCATTTTGACTGGCAGGTTATCTGCTGCTTTTGCTGCTGTTTTCCTTTTTTTTAAAGAATGAACATCTGTTTTGCCATTAACCGCAAACTGCCACCGTGTGAAAGCAGCATTTACCGTGTTAGAACTTTCATCTCCAAAGACCACAGAAAACATTTTTTTTTAAGTTACATGAGTGTACCATTTCAGTTTGCTGTGCAAAGGAATATCAGGAAGAGCTCCATGCCTTGACAGGTGTGTGCTGAAGTCCCAATGCTTTCATAGGAAACTGATGGCTCAGCGAGAGACAGGCTACCTTTTGATCAAAGCGCAATAACTGACATCTCGACATATGCTAGATGAATTATTAAAAATACAAGTGACCCCTTGTGAAGAAATAAATTGCTGCTCCTCCTGCATCCACATATGCAGAATGTCAGCTCTGGAGGCAAGGTGGAGGTTATTTTTTATTATCCTAAATCAGAGCGGCAGCCTGTCACTCCAAACGGATGTGCCACGGAATGCTGGAGCGTGGCTCTACATCTGTAAAGACATGCTCCCATTCACTTACCGAGGGTAGGGAAGCGTTTCAAAAGGGATCATTAGGGTAGGATGGAATGATCAAACATATCTGGGCCATAACGTGTCCTGAGCTGAACCAAAGTCTGAATGTTGAATGTGATGCATTTTTGGAAGCCAGTAACTTCAGTATTTCTTTACAAGAGATATAAGGGGGAAAAAAATCCAATTTGTGTGTGTATTAGAATTCTGTTTAATTATTCTGTTCATTCCATTCATTCAGCTGATCTGACAACAATTCGAAATTATTATTATTCAAACTATCTTTTGATTAGGGAAAACCGACTGGACACACTTGCTCTTCTCCAGCAAAAGAAACGCCACTGCAAACTTGGTCTTCTGCTACCGAGCACCTGAGGGTCAGATGCCTTGCTAAGAGGGACGAATTACATGGTGGTGCCACGAAATGGGTTAAGATCACATGCCGACACCATGGAATCAATGCCACTGCAAAGTCAATAAGGAAAAATTACATGCCACCACCACACATTCAAATTACATACAGCCGCATGTGCACACAAACGTCCAGCTAATGGCAGTTGGATTTGCAGAATCACGACCCATCTTGCCAGGATTCAAGTGATGCACTTGTGGCCCACACACAGTGGTTTGGACCAATCAGCATCCTGCTGGCAGCTACAGGCATGGTTTATGCGTGGCACTAGCGAGAGCCGACAACAATGGCGGCTCCTAAAGAGGTGAGCAGGGTTAGGGCACGTAGATGCTGCTGTAACATCAGTTCTATCAGAACTGGGGAATATTCCATGTCATACGGCTTGTTGATCTGATGCATTAAAGTTAGCCCGTGATAGACAGTGATAGACAGATGGTTCATCCAGTCACCTGCCAAGTATTTTTTTGGAAATGACTGCCCTTTTCCAAACAGTTTCTAATGATGACTCAGATGGTTCTGTGTAACAAACCATCTGGCTAGTCAGGTTATGTATTTCCATCCTGTACGGAGAGTCAGAATGGTGACCTTCTGGTAACAAGCCCATTCCTCTAGTCTTCACACTGCTGCTGCCCCTAATAAATACTCAGGGCCAGATAAGCCTTTTATATATATATTTATGTACAATCATTCTGCGCTCTGCAACATTTGCCTGTTATCCGAGGCGAGTGTGCCATGCCACCACAGTGTGCGTTTCTCTCCTGTATACATATGCATTTCAGAAAGGATTGCACAAACAATAGCAGGAGATATGATAAGTGTGATTGATTGGACATTTTGCTGAATTTACTCAAGTTCACTCAATTTGGAATGCCAATTTTGCAACGAAATTTCTCTGCATCCAAACAGCAGGTGCAAAATTGGTAATGTGTGGATGCCATAGTGACAGCTGCAAACTAGCTGGGAGCACCACAAAATGTGTCCAGGGGACTTCAGGGTCTTTTATGATCTGATGAATAAGATCACAAAATAGCCTCTTAGACAGTGTGCAGTAGTATATTTTTAAAGGCACATAAGCGCATTGGGACACATATTTAACAGTTTTGTGCAAGCACCAAACAAAGAAGTATATTAAAATATGCATTAAGACTCGGGTTTCTCGGGCATTCTTGGGAGACATCAGCTGTGTTAGTGCCATCAACGCCCTCCACCTGTTCTGATATGTGCGTCTGCTGGATGAGCTGCCGTGCGTGGCTCAGCTCCCCGTGGTGACCCGCCTCCCGTCACAGTAGCTTGTGGTTTAATGAAGGCAACCTTTTTGCTTTCCTCTTCTTTTTGTGTCATCTCTTTCTCTCTCTCTCTTTCTCTCTCTCTCTATCTCTCTTCTTTAAACCCACCAAGTGTTTGCTTTTTCACTCTTAATGTGTTTATTTCTTATGAAATAGGTGCCCAAGTTTCAATTTTGAGGGCAAGCATCTCAAAATATCAATGTGTCACTTCATTACCCAATGATTCAGCTTCAGCGCTGTTTGTCTCTCCTTTTATTTACTAAACTGTTTGAGGGCTGCATGTAGCGCAAACGCCAGTGCACCACCATTTAATTTCCTTTAAATGTATATGAAGTCACTGCTGAGTAAATGAATGTCTAAAACACTGTAGAAATATGGACTGCCACAATATAATTTATGCAAAGTGAAAATGTTACCATATGTCTGCCATAAGAACAATGGTGAATTCTGAGCTCACCCACAGTGGGAATTGATTGCCCTTCTGTTGCTAATCAGCAGTTGTTTTAGGGGTTGTGTCAGATGGCGCAGACTCTGGCTTCCTGCTGGATAAAATATGTGTGTGTATGTATAAAGATGGCTTCATAATCCAAACCAACTGAACCTTGCAAGCAGATCAAAGGCAGCAGCTGGTTTAGGCGATGCAGGATCACCCACTCCCTGTCTCTTTGGCTCCTTTCGATAGGGGCGGAACCGCTAAAAGATGCCTGACAATACTTCAGAGAGAGCTGCCAGAAGCACACCTGTCCCTATGGAGCCAGGAAGACTCCTCAGAGGCTCAGACAGTAGGCTTAGCAATGTATGAGTGTAAGTGGGTGCAATTTGTAGCCTTGACTGCCATTAGTCTAGAACGCGTCTGAAGCCTCCATCACAAATGATCCAACTCCACTCATCAAATCAGCCTCACAGGTTGTGAAACCAATGTGAGAATTGTTCACTTCTGCAGCTTCTTTCAGGGCCTCGGTGGGAGGCCAGGCACTTCAACAAATAGACGTGCCATAAATTGTGAGAGAAGGTCTGACAGATGAACAGATGGGTTCAGTATATTACTCTCTCTCCCCGTCCACCTTCAGCTGATGAAGTGAGGTGAGGAGTGAGAGAAGAGGTGGGGGGAAATGATCTGTGTCAATGCATTACACCGAATTGCTCCTTCACCTGAACATACAAATGAGGCCCAATGGCGTGAGCAATGTCAGAGCAATTAGAAATCCTGTGTTTAGAGGTTAGATGTCTTCCTGTCTCTGATCTCTCCTGAGTGCACACCCTTAGCAGCAGAGATGCAGACACAAGGCAATCTTTAGTGTAATTGAAATTAGCAGCCTTATTAATCTAAAGGAGTGAAAACAAACAAATATACATGGTCCAGAATATTAATGAGGTTCGAAGGCGAAGGAGCCTCTGTTTTAATTCCGTTTAAAGCCACACAAATAATTTGGAGGGAAACGGTAGCTTGTTTGCCATTTGATTGTGTCATTAATTCACACTCCAGCCTATCTCATTCTAGCTCTTTAGCAGAATTTAAAAATGGTTTATGTTCATGCATTTAAGTCATAGAGCATGCAGTTCATTTTCGTCAATTCCCTTTACATGTTTGTCGGCTTTCACCGACTGGAGCCAATAGCCGAGCTTGTTGCACCCTGAATTCCTCCTGATAAACACAATGCCGTCCTTGATCTATACAGGCAAAGGGCTTGCTCTGCACGCCTTTTTCAGCATCGACCTGCTTTACAGCCATACAGCTGCATACATTCACATCTGGGAATTGACGTGTTGAAAGATCCTGAGTCGTTCTGCTGGAGCAACAAGTGTCTTGCTCAGAGCACCTCGTAGCTGTTGTTGGAGGAGCAGTATTACTCATTCACCCTCCCCTTCCGTGTTTTGCAAGCCAGCCAAGGCATGTAAATCAACAGCCTTCCTGTCACATGCATCTAAAACCTTTGGTCTATCACTGCCACCAGAGAATGCCTTTATTACAGAAATTCCAACAAGACAAAACACACTTACATTTCTCTGTTTTGCCACATGATTCAATCAGTGTATCTGCCGGTGAATTTAATCTTTCTGTCATGTTTAACAATTGTACTGTTTGTTTTTGACAAGGGGAATGTCACATCTGCAGCCGATGAGAGTGGTCATCAGTCTAAATGGATTGTAGCAGGCAGGAGGTGGTGAAGTGACTGCTTTATTTGCCAGCAGGCTGATGATGTTCTACCTCTAATCATTTGACTGTTTGCATTGGTGAGTGAATTGCTAGCGGCTGAACATTAGTCAGTGTCAAAAACAGCAGTTCTACACTGGGCAGATTTGGGTACGGCATTCGATTGTGGATTGTGATTTCTCTCTTGCTCAAAATAGTCAAGAGAAAAAAGTTATTTTAATATAGGTTAGGTGATTATAGGA
>OMLB01020450.1:4571-15307 GCA_900302555.1 Myripristis jacobus
ATAATCGAAGTTTGTTTTGTTTGTTTTGTTTTGTTTTGTTTTTTAATTGGGGAAATAACCTCAGAGGGCCTATTTTTTATCATTGGTTTTTATGAAGTCTTTAAAAAGAAAAGCTTTAAGCAACGCCTCTGCCTTGCCTGCAATACTCTATGTGCGCTATGTCTCCTTTAAAAGTATACACGTCAGTACATCTCACATGGAGCCATAGGAACGTTTGCAGAATTCATTGAAAACTAGACTTCCACGGTTACAAAAAAAAAAAGTCAGTTTGTCAGTTTCACAACAATGTAATAAGTGTAGTCATTGACTTAAAGGATAGCCTTAGTACTGTATATTATTACTGTGTACACAGTCATAAGACTCACATATCTAATATCACATATCTGTTCTCTGGGTCATGTTGCTCTATTGGTCACTGTCAGTGTATCAGACGATGTAGTGAAACCTGTCATTGTACTCTTCGCTCCACTGCGCCTCGCAAGGTGTCTTCCAGTGTGCGCTGTTGTTTCTGGTGGCATTTAAACTCTCATCGGTTTTTCCAAAAGCGTCAAAAGACAGACACTTCCGATTTGATGTGGCCTTACCGATCGATAACTTTGATTTCACCTGTTTTGCAAAAGAACCTCCTGTTAACTCACCTTGGAAGAAGCTGTGCGCGGCCCCGAAAGCAGCCACCGCCTCGCCGCCCGTCGCAGGAGCTCGTGTCCAATTGACCTCGCACCAGCCGCAAAGCCTGTCGTCGCGCTGCGGCTCCAAAATCACAGCCTTCTGGAGGAGCTCTTGGCCTTCATTCTGGTGAACAAGTACAAACCCGGCCCACCCACACCCATCCCAACCCCCTTTTTATTATTATTATTATCTCACGGTGCTCGGCACCCTCCACTTTTGGTACAACGTCTCGCGAGCGCTGTAAGCTCCTCTCAGCCTTTCTTAGCATTTTTTAAAATCTGTGGGATTTTTTTTTGTTTTACTTTGCAGAAACAAGTGTGTGTGCATTGTAAACTCACTGTCAAGAGAGTAGTCGCACTCGTCCGTGTTCATGGCGATTGAGTCTCCTGTAGAAGTATAAAGGCCTTCTATACGTGTATTATTGAAGATGTGTATTTCCAAACATACAGCAATATTGTACAGGTCATTTTTTTGTGTGTGTGTGTGTGTGTCATCGTTTTGTCTGCCTGACCACTAGTTCACCAGCCAGCAAGTATGTGTGAGCGTGTGTATGTGTGTGTGTGTGTGTTTTTAAGGTGTGTGACTGTCATGTCTTGCTATATATATATAGGCGCTATAATGGAATATTGAGTCAGACTCGCTCCATTTCTGTGTTTCAACACGTCATTGCTCTCAAACCAATTTACTTGAGGTTTGTTTTGGTTCTGCTGTCTTCCACCGTGATCCAAACGGAAAGAGGTGATTCTGTCCCACTGTCTGATTATTGTGGATAAACATTCATAGGCAATACTTTTGATCTTAGTATTACAGTGCAACTGTATACACTTCCGGGAAAGAACTACAATACTGTAACTTGAATGTCTGCATAATGAAGTATTTTTGACTTTGATCACAAACCCTTGAAACAGGCAAGGAACAATAAAGGATTCGCTTGCACCCCTTCAATGTAAAAAAAACAAAAAAAAAAAAATGAGAGAGAGAAGAAAAATTTAAGTTATGCCCCATGTTTCGCCCCCTTCCCCCCACTGTCCGTCATTGATGTTAAATGTTTTATATTGTAAGATTGATATTTTTTAAATTATTGGTACAAAGTTTCCCCTTGTCTTATTCAGTGTCAAAAAAAAAAAATAATTAAGTGCATTATTGCCCATGCTGCCTAGTTTTGGCCTGGGAGTGTATTTTGAAAAGGCCACTTCCTGTCTGTTCTGGAACTGTTGTCAAAGAACAGGTGCTATGTTGGTGTTGTAGCATCGAGGGGGGATTTAAAAAAAAAAAAAAAAACATGCGCTTCTTCTTCACACTGATGTGAAAGTTGATCTAAGCTGCGGGTCAACCTGAACCCTTTACTCTGCAGGATGGAGGTCACCAAATCTTACTGTAGATTTTTAACTGTAGGTGTTTTTCTATGTCCGATAGGGTGAGCTCTAAATTCAATTTGAGTTTTAACACAGCCTCTGTAAAAGCATCAGGCCCCTCTTTTTTTTTATTTTATTTTTTTCACCCAGCTTGGATATTTTTGGGTTGTTGTTTACATGTTCCGTTTTCCTCATCGTTCATGCTTGTTCCAGTCTGAACACGGTGGTTTTGTCACATTTGTTCAAACTAATAAAGGGGTTTCTGTATTTTTTATTATTATTATTTCTTTAAAAAAAAAAGAAAAAAGAAAGAAAGAAAGAAAACGTCCCTTTGACAATCCGAGCTGGTTCACAGTTTACAGTTTATTGTTTTCTCTTGCGTTCGAAGAGAAAAGGGAGGATAATACAGAATAATAACTTGATGATGCGCGTCGATGCCTCTCCGCTCATAAAAGGGGATGAACTGTTAAAGGGGGGTCAGCGATGTTACATGCCTTCTTATACGCATGCTGTATTAACCTGGCAACAAAGCTTTTAGAGGAGAAAAAAAAGAAAAAAAAAGAAAAACATGCCATCTCATTAGCATTTGTGTTGCTGTTACAAAATATCTGTACTTAACTGGTTTCTTTCTCTATTTGTGTGTCTGGTCATTTTTGTTTTACTCTTCCAAAAGCAGCTGATGTTGTGTTTGTTGTTTTTTTTTTTTTTTTTTTTTTTTTTTTTTTTTTTTATAATGAGCTCTGAACAATGTATGTATCCTCTAATATGCCAAATGTCTTTTTATAATGTAGTTTTCATGCACTGCTAAACAAAACAGGGCAGAGTGAGAGGCAGCTTTAAACAAATAAAAAAAAAAAAGGAGTGTGGAGCCCTTCTCTGTCGCACTCAGCCTTACTTCTCCTTAAGACTATTTGGCTGTTTGCACTACAGAGCGCTAATCTTTCTTTTTCTCTCACACATTTCATTCTCACTCTTTTCTCCTACATGTCTACGTATGTACGTTTGAACCCCCCCCCGAACCCCACTACTCGTACATGCAGCTTGTTATGCTTAGCTTTGCTACAGTCAGATCACTTTTTTTTGTTGTCATATTCCCCCTCTTCTTCATATCTCCTTTCACTATCTTTCACTCTCACTGTATCTGTGTATTATTCTAGTAATGGTAAGCAGAGGTGTCATTGTGGTAGTATACTCAGTGCTCAAAGGGTTGCTGATGGTAGAAACCTGTGCCGTTTGTAACATTTAGCAATAACGTCAAAACAAGGGGACGGTTTTTTGATAACATACAATAGTTTGTTTTTTTGTACATATTGCAGCTCCAGATCATGCTCAAATCTGTATGTCATTAAAAGAAAAAAAAACATGAAAAAAACTTGCAATATTGGCATAAAAAATGAGAAATAAAAAAAGTGATATAAAATCTCAGTTTGTGTGTAGTTTTACTTTTTTTTTCACTCTGAAGATGATGCCAGTAATATGTAGTGTTTGAGATTTTTCTCCAGTGAAGATTATTCTGGTTTCAGGGTTTTAACAAGTGGGGCTAGGCAATGTGGAGAAAAAACAAATCAAATATGAAAAATTTTGGCTAAATACCTTTATCAATATTCTGCATTCATTGGGATCATTGGGATGGCTGTTGGTGCTTTCAAAAGATATTTACACACAAGGGATGATTTTTGATAAACAATCATCAGCGATGTGGATATGATGGCCAAGCAAGTAGAAGCAAATAACAGAACAGCTACAACAGTCTAAGTTCAAAAAAATCGCATCCTTTTACTGTAATGCAGCCTTTAAAACCAGGAAAAGACAACACATATTACAAGATCCAAAATCCCAGAAAATACCTACTCTCACATGATGATATTTATATAATATCGATGTATCACCCAGCCCTAGTGGAACAAAGCATCAACACCTACCACAAGACTCTTCTTGGTTGCATTTTCTTTTGAAAACCATTTACATTTTGCCCCCTCAGGTGACACAGCAGCATCTCCCGGTGCTTGTGGGGCGGGGGAGGCTGGGAGGCCCCCACCAAGGCCAAATGGAGCTTTTATGCCTGGGAAGAAGTCCCGGTGGAGTCCCCTTCTCTGTCAGCCACTTGTCTGGGAACTAATGCCCTCTGTCCTTTTAGATCCACTTTTATTAAAGCCGTTAAAAGCACCAAGTTGCTCTGTAAAAGTCTTTGTAGGGACAGCTGCACATAGGACACTCGTGCAAAGGCCTTTATTTGGGCAACCAGAGGCCGATTATTCATAGGTGGGCTATGTGGTCGGGTTGCGTCTGTATACATTACCAAGAGAGACACAATACTGTTTGTTAGTCTAAGAGCATTTTCAGGACACTTACAGGTATAAATGACAATGCACTTTTGTGGTTCCTTGTGAGTGACAGGTTGGCAGAGTATTATGGGTTAAATGTCTGTACTTGCACAAACAGAATTGAGCTCATGTTCAAATGATATGCTGTTATCAAAATAGCTAAAGGATCAAACAGTAACACAAAAGTCATCTAAGATCAAAAGTTTTCCGTTGATGCCATGTCAAACATACAAGTAATTTATGGAGCAATAGTAATGTCGTTTAATTACACGACAACATTCTGCAACAAGGTAACAAAAATGCTACATTAGTGCTGTTTTCGAGCGCATGAATCGGTGGACATCATGTGAGATTCACACGTAATGCCAGGAGTTTGTTCTTGGACAGAGGGGCTGCAGGTGTCGGGGCTCCCACGAAGTGATAAGGCCTCCCCACTTCCCACAGCACACACCGTACAGCCGCGAAGGTGCACGCACTGGGTCAAGGACGAGAACAGTTTGTGAACTGTTTGTGCGCCACACTCGATTGTTTTGAGGCTGCACAGTGTGGCCACTCGAATACCTATTTACAAAAATGAAATGTTCTTCTGCCGCTGCGTCAGAGGAGTTCACTACAAGCAAGCACTTCTCGCAAATTATCCTTAGTATTTGTTTTAACTTGTGTACTACAGCATGATTGGGGTTTACCATGCCAGTTAGATTCTTATAGTTTGACTAAACTGTGCATAACACACACAGTAAGTCACCTCAACTGACTTTCTTATCTAAACTTAAGAGACTCTTGTGTGTGGCAAACCCCACCCGTCCTGTGATCCAGGCAGATTGAAGTAACTCTTATTAATTATTTGGGCAGAGTTCCTGCCTCAGGTCTCTGTAAAAGTTAAAAATGCCCATTGTATGGACCGTTGTGGTAGAGTGTCTAGAGAGAGAGAGCATGTAAAGGATTATCCAGTGCATGGATCGATATTCTGCTTGAAGAGAACAGCAGCTCCTCGCTCACTCAAGACTGAGATATTTCAAAGCTCTAAGTGTTGATCAGAAATATTTGCTGGGGCATGCTAGGGCAACACCAGACAGAGACCTGTTTGGTGTTGCAACTTTGGAAAGGGATGTAGAAGAAAAGTAGAAAAAAAAAAATCTGTCTGTGCCAATTTGCTGAGAGGCTGTGCGTTGGTTGGCCGTGAAAGCACATGAATGATTCGCGTTGTGTGACGCTCCAAGCTAAAGCAGCGTGCGTGGTCATAAACTAGTCATGTAAGCCTTTCATGAAAACAAAACTGTAGATCAGTTACACTTGAGGTCTTTGCACTTGAGCCAGTTTTCTTAACGTACAGAAACATCAATCCACTTTAGGTCAGCTCGCTCCAAGCCGACGCCCGGATGCCACTGTACGTGAAGCGCGTGCTAGCTCCGCTTGGCGGGGTATGGCCGTTCTGTTGCGCGTTCCTTGGTGGCGCCCTTGCTACGGTCCCTTCTCCTCTAGGCAATCCATCTCCTGCGAATCTCCGTAGGCCGCCGCCGCCGCCACCGCCACCTCCATCACTGCTGCTCCTCAAGCACCTGCAGCAGGTGAAGGTGGCCAGCATGCCCTGGCGGAAGCGCTTGTTCATGAAGCAGTAAATGATGGGGTTGACGCAGGCTGAGGTGTAGGACAGCAGGTGGATGAAGGAGATGGGTGCCCCGGTCAGGCGGTAGGCGGAGCGGCGGTCGAAAGCCTGCCACGCGTTGACCACGAACACGGGAGTCCAGCAGACGAAGAAGAGGAAGACGATGACCAGGAGCATGCGGATCACGCGCTTCTTGGCCATCAGGTTGGCCGTGGAGTTGTTGCTGTAAACGCGGCCCAGCTGGGTCTTGGTGGTGGCGCTGCTGCTGCTCCTGCTGGCAAAACTAACTGTGCCCACGGTCATACTCCTCTTTTTAGATGGCTGGAGGTAACAGCCGTCGCTGTCGCCTGGCTTGATGCTGCCGGTGCTGGACTGTCTGTCTGTCGGGTGGAACCATAAGAATACCATTAACCATCAGCCAGCATGAGCATGATCAACATAGTTTTATCAGGATCATCCAAAAATACAGAAACAAAGCCTTCGTCACAATGAAAGACGGGGCCATGAGTGCCAGATATAAACTATGGATGGACAACTTTCTAAAAAGGTCGGAGTTGGGCTTCCAAAGCACATTTTAGTACTTAGGTCAAGAAAATTTAACATTAATCCAGAATCCACTGTTTCCTTTCCGTACCTCGGCTGGATTTCCTGCTGTTCAGTTCCTGCTTGATGCCCCGATAGAGCTCCATGGAAATCAGTCCGTAGGCCGTCATCATGACGATGCCAGGGATTAGGAAGAGCAGCAACAGCAGAGACACATACCTGGACAGGACGGGACACGCAATTCTTAGGAATAAGTGAACCGAAATAAGCATTGGCAACACTTTACAATAACAGTACAACAATTAGCGTTAGTTTATGTTAGTTAATGCCGTAATGGTAAATTAACTGTTTGTTAATGATTATTATGGCATTTACTAATGTTAATAATATCTACAATAACCCTGAAATAACATAAATTAATACCTTAGCATGAACAGCATTAGTAAATGATTCTTAGACACATTAGTTAACTGTTAGTTAATGTTCAACCTGTTACTTAATGTTTATTACGGCATTAACTTACATTAATTGTTGTACTCTTATTGTAAAGTGTTACCTAAGCATTTCATGCAGGCTTGGACAATATTAAACATTTCGTATCACAACATGGCCTCACAGAAGAATCATGATATTCAATACTATAATGATAATATCAAATTCAGTATTGTAGCAATGTTGCATATGGCTGAAAATACGATATTCAGTGTTGTCAGATATTGGCCCAAGTCTAATTCAGTGTATCTTTATTATACATATGAATGTGTATTCCTCTTGGCAGCGGCAAGTGAGGTTTCAGTTTGTTAAATGCTTTCATTTCGAAGGGCCAGATCTGCTGGGATTAACAAACCTTTAATGTGTCATCTCAGTGGACCTCCCTTGTCTGTCACCAGCAGCACCAGACACAACAAAATCAGCAAGAAGCCATTTGAAACTGGTGACGGGCTGCTTTCTCTGCCATGCCAATTGAGTGGGTCTGAGTGTAATGAGACAGTGGATACAGCATGAAGACGCTCCCTAACGCTCACCAGGACTGCTGGATGACATCATTGGGCCAGACCAGGCGGCACATGTGCCCTGTGCTGTTGTTGAGGCGGATGAAGGGCTTCAGGGTGCTGGAGATGGGGTAGGGCAGCATCAGTATGAACGACGCCACCCAGGTGGCAGAGATGACCTTGGCAGCGTGAGACTTGGTCTGCCACGTCCTGGAAGTCAGCGGGTTGCAAATGGCGCTGTAGCGCTCCAGGGAGATGGCCACCAAATTGAAGGTGGACACACTGACAGAGACTCCTGCGCACATCAGATCCAAAAAGAGCTCATTCATGACGTACAAACCAGAGCGCTTCAGACTGAGGTATGTTCAAAACCATCACAACTTAGGCCTACCTCATAAACCCTGTACAAATAATCATTTCAAATACGGTACTTGATGGAATAATAATAGTAAATCTTAAAATACTACTACCACTATTAATAGTAGTAGTGCTATTGCCATATAAAAACTGATACATTTAATAACATTTGTTGTAATAAATAAATTGCAAATATACTAGTAGATATATATTAGTAATACTAACTAATCAGGTCAACTCATTCATTTGCCACAGTCACTTTAAAGAGTGGCTTCTGAGTTTATCCTATGGGCATGCACATGAACACCTACCATGTCTTTTGTTCCCATTTGGAACCGCACCCTACCTGATCACGGCCTTACACTACCTTGATCACTGTCTTACAATACCTTCTCTCTCCCTTTGTTCTCTGCCTATTTACATACCGTCTGTACTCACTGTATAAAGGTCTTCCTCTGACATTGCTCTTAGTCAGCTCACCGTACCAGTGCTTAAAAGTAACAACACTAGTAACAGCCACTATTAATGACAATGTGCTTAAAAATCGATGCAATAAGCATCCAAATCAAGGAAAATACAGGTAGTATTAAGGGTTTCACAAGTCCACCTATTTTTTAAACAACAATATACAGCACTCAGAACATTTTTATCATTGTTTGGTGCAAAGAGAGTAAATGATGGATGATAAAAATCCATGGGGTTTAAAGAGTTTCTTGTGCTACTATTAGGAAATCTACTTGGAACACAACTTATACCTATTGACATTACAAATGTGTAGCTCTGGCAGTGTGGGTGATTGGTCATGCTCACAAATACTGAATTGACCGCACCAGTCATTTCTTGATTGATCGTGCCAATCATCAGCAATCATCTCTTAATATTTGGGGTTATTTTCCCCTCAGGTGGCCGAGCATGATTTGTGATTTAGCCCGAGTTTTGTCAGATTGTGGGTACACGCTGTGCTGTGGGCTTTGTATCACACACAGTACACGTCTCTATGCCCACTGTAATACTTGTGGTATGGCACATTAATGATGTGTCACGCTGGATTTTTACTGCTGAGCGGAGACAGAGGACATCCTGCATTCAGCTCTGTGACCAGCTCAGTGTCAACAAACTCAGAAATAATAACAAGCGACCTATAAATACATCCAAATTACGGTGGTGGACGGTCCTGTAGGAGGGACACATAAACAGGTTATCCTGCGTGTGGACAGATGGGCTAATGACCCTGGACGACAGCGCCGTGATCACTCTGCACGGCTAAATGCACCGACAGGAAATTGGGGCAAAAATACCCAGTGACACAATGAAAATTATGCTCCCAAAGAACCCATAATTGGAGGAAATAACTAAATGAAATATCGGAAAAATGACTACATCCATCATCTCGCTGGGCACCCTGGGGTTCCTCAACCTGACTTTATGGACCAATTGTGTGTGGGCTATAAAAGGCTCAGTTCAAGTCACAGAGAATGACATGAATGTCGTTGGGAAACAAAAAGGAAAACAGAGGCATATTCACACAAGTTTCCAGATATTGAAACGCTCTTAAGCCACAAATCGGTTTTGTGGGCCAACAGAGGGTGAAAGAGTGGGGTGCTTCAGATAAATCAGATACTTTTCAATAGCAGCCACCTTTTCTGTCATTTTCTGCCCTTTTCCTCAATGACCAGGCAGGGACATATTTATTTATTTGTTTATTTATTTGGCATCTGACTCAACCTCATTAAATCACTGGTGGCATTTACCCACTTCACCTTCCGGGAGACAGGAATGGGATGAAGTTGGCATCTAACAACACATCATACCATTAACAGAGCAATTAAAAAAACCCCACATAAATACAGTAAGACAATGAATGTGTTTATAAATGAAGCATGTTGGGTATAAATGGTTAGTGAATCATGTTATTATACAGTGGCAAGTACACACCATCTAAAGATATCGTTACCATTCATATACATGTTGTAGATAATGAATTCACACTTTTGGAGAGCCAAATAATGCTGAAAAAAATTGTGAATACACTGTTTACAAATACAAAAAGTTGCTCTTATGTGTCTACCACTATGTTAGAAATCACTGGATATAAATGTTTAAAGGGGAGGTTGTGCATTTGGAATAAAATGAATCCATAATTACTCAACATGAACATGCAGAGTTGAACTGAGTAAATAATCTTCCTCAGGACAAACAGGCATGGTTTTAGTACAGGGGGTCAATACACATTTGACACCTTTAGCTCAACTTATGTGGGAAATTTGTTTTTTGGGGAAATGAATCCCAATAATAAGCCAGTTGGAGGCTTATTTCTTTCCCAAACAGGCTAAAACCACCTAAACAGCCACTATGTGCTTAAAAATCGATGCTATAAGCATCCAGATCAAGGAAAATATGGGTAGTATTAAGGGTTTCACAAGTCCACCTATTTTTTAAACAACAATATACAGCACTCAGAACATTTTTCTCATTGTTTGGTGCAAAGAGAGTAAAGGCAGATGGATGATAAAAATCCATGGGGTTTAAAGAGTTTCTTGTGTTTAAAGGGGAGGTCGTGCATTTGGAATAAAATGAATCCATAGTTACTCAACATGAACATGCAGAGTTGAACTGAGTAAATAATCTTCCTCAGGACAAACAGGCATGGTTTTAGTACAGGGGGTCAATACACATTTGACACCTTTAACTCAACTAATGTGGGAAATTTATTTTTTGGGGAAATGAATCCCAATAATAAGCCATTTGGAGGCTTATTTCTTTCCCAAACATGCGTCTGAGTGCTGTGACAGTGGATTCAGGGATGTGCCAGCTGCTGTCAGTGACGGGGACAGAAACTAAAGCTAAGTTTGCCGTCCTGAACTTAAAAAAAAAAAAAAAAAAAAAAAAA
>OMLB01020463.1:10806-23760 GCA_900302555.1 Myripristis jacobus
ATATCTTGAACAAGAGGAAAGTGTTTGGATGTCATGATCATTTAAAAACAGTAGCGCTGGAGCGCGTCTGATACGGATGCATGTAACCGAGAACCAAGAGGATCTTTTATAAGAAAAGATCGCGCTTATACTGATCCCTGACTCGCCCTTCCTCATGTCCACCTCCTGATGCAGATTTAATTCACGGAATCAGTGAGGGATAATGGCTTTTAACCTGATTCAACTCACCACCACACCAGGGTCCTCCTTTAAACTCAACCAGCGTTAAACAATTCAGACTAGCATTCAGTCAGTGAGGATTTACCCAAACTCACTTCTCATTTTCATTCTGAGTGCAGCTTTGCCCAACACACACTATGCGTAAAGGGGCTGGGTGTTGTGGAATATAGGGGTTTGGAGAGAAGCTATCAGCTTGATGGAAATCATGTTGGAGGAATAAATGAATAAATCAAGTTGACATGCACTGAACAGGGAAAGCCTTTTTCCAGCTCATCAAAATCTGTATTTTTTTAATCTATATTTAAATATGTATAAGCAGTTATGCCCTATATTCAATCATCACTCAATCCAAATGCACTCTGAATTATCAGATACTCATTTGTTTTGTAAACATAACATTTTCTCATTTTATCAAATCTGATTACTGAAAAGCCAGGCCAAGGACTCCAAGCAAGATGATGCAGTTAAATGTCACTGTTATCACACTGACAGAACGATTAATGACTACTAAACACTTATTTTTCAACCAACAATACAAACATATAATTCAGTATCAGATTGTTACTAGCATTTTCTCAGGTGGGGGTCCTTCAGTCAAGATCTCTACAGTGTAATGCTTAACTTCCATTAGTATCTTGACATGAAAGATTACAGAGCACGTTTAATTTCAGTGACAGGTGACTGAGCTCATACCTTATTCTTACAGCCCAGGCATGTTCAGGTAATATCTGTGTAAAAGCTAAAAGGTGGAGAGTAAAGACTGAAACCTGTGATAAGAAGCTACGCTCATAGATTACAGGAATTAAAGGGACAGTACACGACATTTTGAGAAATCAAGTCATTAAAAAAACACACTTTTATTGGAAAAAAAGGAATTCAGTGACTCTGACATTATTAGCAACAAATATTCCATATACACAGTACATATTCAGCTGGTTCACTGCAGGATGACAACTTCAAAATAAAATTAAAAAAAGCCAAAACTTCCATCAAACTGATTACAGTTGATTGATCAGAGCGCCTTACAGTGAGTGGATATAGCTGACATATTTTCAGTATAAAAATCAATACTGGATGGATTCTCCGAGAGGAAACCAACGTCTAAAGTGAGACACTTTATTATTCTAGTAGTCGAGAGTTGCATGGCAATGCAGCGAGGACGGTTGTCTAAACCGCGGTCTTGGTCCGTCACTGGTCACCTGGGGCTCGCCAGGGGCCAAAAGCAGAGTCTAATATATAACACAGGCTCACAAGCACCTTCGCTAATTTTTAACACTTTTTTTTTTGTTTAAATAAGATTGTTCTTTACTGACCTGCCTAATTAAATACAAAGTAAATACAAATACAAAATGTAGCCAGCTGACAAATTGTTATGTTTTCATGATACAAAAAAATAATCAAGTAAGAAAAAAATCCATAAATGAAATGTTCTGAAAGACAGTAGGTGACATAAATAATGAGTGAGCTCTTGCTAACGCAGTTTGTTTCTGCAGTGGAAGCCTGGCTGCTGCTTGTATTTTTTTTAAAAACATAACCAAGAGTCAACTCACATATTTATGATACAGCAGAATCTAAAGCACCATGAGTTTATCTGACCCAAAAAAGCAAAAAGTTTATCTTTTCTGGCAACAAAATACACTGAGAATGACAGAAAATTCTGCTTTGGTGGAAAGTACCGTAATTACGTAAATAGCAAATAACAAATAAACAGGCCTAACTTGGCTGTGTACAGTTGAGACAAACTTCGAGATTAAAATAATATTAATAAAAAATAACAATAACTAAGCAGAGATGTACTGATATTGATAATGAATGGAGCAAATACCAGACTTAATGTTTGCTACCAGGAGCCGTGTCAGAAAGTTTTATTTTTTCCTTTCCACAGGATGGTCAATCTCACCAATTTGCAAAAGAGATTTCAATTCATTATCTCAAATTTATATGTCCAGTGGTTAAAACTGAGCGTGTAAGTCCACAACAGTTCAATAAATGTACTGGATTTGATTGGTGTTTGATACTAAAGTCGTTTCTCACTCATATATGATGTTGAAGTGTTTAGCTTCATCAGTCAGTGGTTATCCTCAGGTTTTCGGGGTGGTTACGCTCCAAACGGGCCAATCTGAGATTAAACTTCCACCCTCGTTCGTTATAGCTTATGAGTCTGCATGTGTTTGGAAACTGAGGGAATGCAAGGAGAACGTAGCTGCAGTCTTGTGGCATGTGCTGACGCCTGGAGGGAGACAGGCTCGTCACTTCTGAGCCGACTTGGGCTTCTTCGGTGTTTTGGCTCCTCCCTTCTTCTTGGGAGTGGTAACATCTTTCTCACACAACTCACACACCCAGAGACCTGAGATGAGAAACAAATACACAAAATTAGCACCCTGATTGATAAAATATGTTGGTAACTCTCAAGGAGACAGGATGGGTAAGGATCTTTAGGGAGCCCTGCGAGGGTGTGTTCATCTGTTAGCAGACGCAGCACATCAGTGTTTTTACTCACCCATGGGTATAGAGTCCATGCCAACGCAGAAGGTGTGGTATCCTCGGTCACATTTGTCACAGAACATCATCTCGTCCTCGTGGTGCGGCTGCTGGCACACGGTGCAGGTCTTACACTCCATACACTGCCAGCGGTACGTCTGGATCATCGACACCAGCTCCTCGCTCATGTCCAAGCAAGATGGGTGGCCTGCATGGGTTTATGGACACAGAGGCACACACACGCACACACACACACACACACACAGAAGCACATTGGCAGACGCAAACATGCATTCAACACAGGTAGAGACATGCAGCCATACGCACATAGCCAAAAAACAGAAATTAATACAAAACACAAACAAGATGCACAGAAATGCAGACACACAAGACAGGAAAACACACACACACACACAGATGCAGATACAGACATTATGTGCACCGGCCCATCCAGCCACAACCACGTGAAGATATATCCCTCCCATTTCTGAAAAACTCTCACTAACCCCACAAAGGAGTGGAATAAAATCCACTGACATTACGAAGGACATCTGAGAAGGCTCCTGAATTCATTAAAAAAATATCCTGACTTGTGGAATTTTAGTCTTATGTTTCCCTTCGTGAGTACTAGTTGTATTATGGAGGAAAGTATCTCTACTTGGATTTAAGCTGTGTTAAAATGGCTTTGTTCAAATCACAGTTACAGCTAACAGCATCCTAACAGAGCAGCCAGCAGCCACCAGTATCTTACCCACTGGTTCAGGAGAAGTGTAAGTATTTTATCACATCAAGACTAAATGCCTTGCCACACTGTGACATCTGCCTGGTGGACAAACTCCAACACTGACGCAATGTCTTGGTATGTTTATAACAGCCTTCAGATGAGAAACTACACAGACTATCATCTGAGCTACCAATATAACGTAATTGTAGCTGCAGTCAGTTCAAATCATTTAAGGTGTGAATGATTGTCCTGTGGTATAGAGGACAGTTCTAGGTTGTTTTTTTCCCCCAATATGGATAAGATTCATTAAAACAATAATAATGTAAGGAGCAGGTGAAAACTGTCTGCTATTCACCACTAAAATCATCAGGAAATTTTAAGCACCACTGATGTTAAATGAGTTGCAGGTACAACTGTTTCATAATTTTTAGTTTTATGTTAAAAGAGGATACTTTATCCAAATTTGGAACATTTTGTATTACTCCTATCATGATCACCTCAACTTGGAGTAACAGATGGTTGAACTTTGCTGTCTATGCAGAAAGTACCAGAGAACTTAACAATTAATTCGTTGACTACAACTTGACTAAAGAATAATCTAAATATCTTGTAAAAACAGACATCTATCCTTTAAAATCACTGTTTGAACTTACCGCTGTTGTCACATTGGGAGCAGTGAATGAGAGCCTCTGGCTTGCCTTTCTTGTTGGCTTCTTTACCCTTCTGGCAAATGCCACATATAGCATTGGGAATGACCTTAGGCTGCAAGGGCAGAATAATGCTATAAAAACCAATCAGAAATGGGTAATCTGTATTCAAGGGCAATATAGAAGCTCAATATAGTTGTAATGCTTGAAAAAGAAAAAAAAACAGTAAGCACTTCATTTATCCTGCCTAACAAAGGATGTGTCCATATTCAGGCATGTATAATCATTTGGTAGAGTACTGGGTTGTACAGTCATCTGTGCATTTTATGAGTCAGCATGGGAGTGAAATATCCTCATTTGTTGTGCTGTGCTCTCCTGGGCTGCTAATCCAGAATACTCTACTTATCTCTCCATGCACTTCTGTAGTGCAACACAACAGCTTCTAAGATAAAACCTCCTGGATCTATTTTCTGGTTCAAACAGGAAAATAACAAGAAAAAAAATAGTACTGGGACTTTTATATTGGCATAATCTGCTTTGTTCTCATTCATTTATGCGCTGAAAGTGTTATTTTGGGAACTGTTTTGCTGCGCTGTGAGAGTGAATGGAGAGACACTCTGGATTAGCAGCCCAGGGGAAAATGGAGAAACTAATGAGGACATTTCACTACCATGTGGACTCATAACGTGCAGGAAACTACACAAACCAACATTTTGCCAAAGGTAAATTTTCCTTTAATACATTTCTCCCCTGGTGTTGAACTGTGCACTGCAGCAATACCTTCAGAATCTGTCAACTGGAAAAAAACTGTATTAAAGGGACTTTGATGCACACTGAAAATCAATTTTGCTCTGATTGAAGTCAGCTGAAGTCAACATTATAAGAGAAGTGAAGCCAGTCTGACACTTTATAATGTGTAACAAACTTGGTCTGTATGGTTACAAAAGCAATCACAGTCGACGTGGCAGAGGGCTCACCACGGGCTATATTAGTAATAAACACAATGTTATACTCTGTACCATAAAGAAAACCTGAACAGAGTGTAAAACAACAGGGATTTTAAGACTTGTTCAGGTGACGACCATATCAAAGGCATGTTTAGCACAGCAGACACTTGCCAGCATGTGGAGACGGCAGCATCTGTGGTCTGACGCAGACTTATTATTACCATTATAACAGCAAGAATGCTGACAGTGCTTTGGACCAATGAGCATGTCAGCTGGGAATCAGAATGCATTTTGGTTATCAGAGTGCCAATTCATGAAAAAATACCCTCTATATCTCCTTATTTATCATGTCAGAATGATCAGAGCTCACTGACAGTTCAAACAAATAAACACTGGAAATTAAACAAATTAACAATGTACTGCTGGACACAATCACCACTTCTCTGTCCAAGCTATGAGTTTGAAACTTTTATTTAAAGTCTTAAACTTGTGGCATCTATTTTAATAGACATCTCAAGGGTTGCTTCCTATGAAATATACCATCAAGACTAACAGGGGTTGGAAAGTAAAGGAACCATCCAGAGATAAAAGACAGGAAGGCTCAGGGAGATCTGAATCAGGAAGTCACACATGTCAACAGTGGACCATATACTTAACAGTTTAAACACTTAAAACTCTGTCTACATATCTCTCTGTATCTCTGTACATTTTTATGTCACTGACATAAATAGGTGGTTATTACTTTAAATGCTATAAAATGAAGAAGGCTAAAGTTTCTAGCCTTTGTGCTCCAGAGCCACACTGCACAGAAAAAATAAAATGACAGAAATGTGAATTAAACATTGAAGAAGCCAATGAAAACCATTGGTACTCATTTGAAGAATATGGAAAATGATTTGATAAGCTTGGGTAGGAAGACAGAAAAGTAGGATGTCAGAGCAAACCATCTCTATCATCTTCAAAAGTGATTTTTCTACCTGATGTATACTGATCTACAAAATTCACCCCCCCAAATGTTCTTGTGCTATATTCAGTCTGCATCCTGTCCAGTTACTTTGAAAGGTTCAGTGACAAGCTGTGACATCCTTCATTACAATGCTGCATGACTGGGAATGAGCAGATTAGTCGGGGGGCCATAGGTACACAAGAATGGGTTAATAAAGCACAAGGTTTAAAAAATCCAAGACTAGAGACAAGACAGAAAACTACACTAAGACAAAGACAGCAGCAGATGAGGGAAACAACTAGAGGGAAGGGGAGAGACGCAGCCCCCTGAATTGCTCATATTTATTTTCAGAAAATGGTCCCTATGCATAAATCCATATTGAGCAATCTATTCCATTTTGAATTTAGCGTTTTGCAGCTCCGGCTTTGCTGCTTTCCTGAATCCATGAGAGCATGGATCATCCTCTACATTGTTCCTTACCCTTCACAATGCCAAATGGTTATTTAAACACATGGGTGTATGAAAACACTCAACCAGCGGCATCTAGACCTCAAATTCAACTAGACTGCCTCCTCAGAAAACACCCAGCCAGTATACACAGTAGAAGCTAAAACAAGCAATTCACAGGGCTGAATCCGGTTAAAATGTCTATTCTAAATTGACTCAGCTTTGCCAATGCAACAGACATCTCACTCTCGTCAAAAGAGTACCCACTTCCTGGCTAATTTGCCTCCACATAATCTGACAGCTCTTTATGTCGCCATTCAGATGGTGGAGCACTTGAATGCAACTCACAGATACACACAAGCAGGCACAGGAAATGTACGTTTGCTGGGCACACACTAATCCACAGCTAACAGGTCCCCATCCAAACCACACATTTCAGATTATTAGACTAGCCTAAACATCGAATTTATACTTTTCTGGGCATGCCATTAGTTAAATCAACTAACAATTGGTTGTTTCTGCTGTCAGGACACTATTAAAATGTAAAGAAATTCTTCATCTTAGCAGGAACAGCGAAGCAGCATTGCAAACCTGCTGGATGTGGCTGTAAATACTTGTACAGGTCATATGTATCTACTGAAACTGAATTGGCCCCAACCTTGTGACATCTCATAATGGCCATGGCCTTCAAACCCGACATGTCTGACACACAAGATACAAAACGTAACACTAAACTTGGGGATCAAAACAGCACCACACATTCTCATCTACACTAACAGAAATGACAAGGGCAGCAATGGTGACCACCAATTTACTAAAATATCAACAGGCAATAGAATATTTTGCAGTTGGTGTCCGAGTAATTAATATCATATTATGCAATTTCACGTAAATAATAAATAATTTCAACATTTTAGGCCCAATGTTTCTCCTACAGATATGCTACAGATAGGCTGTAGAGTTGAAGCATTGGTTACCAGGAATACATTTTCCATTCATTTTCACCTAAGGAATCTGATCATTAAGTTTATTATTATTATGTCATATTATTACGATTAAGCATAACATTTTAATGCTGCAAGGCAGATTAACCAAAAGCTATCAGGCTGCAGAACGACAATGTGTTCCTGTAGATGGCTCAGACAGCCGCCATCATCTGACGAAATCTGAAGAGACTGTGTTTTATTCCTACTATACGTATGAAATACAAGTTTATCCACATTTCTCTCCAACTGTAGACGTCACCGTTACTGTTGAAACATTACTAGTGACAAACCTGCTCATAGCTGCTAGCCAGAGCAGGTCAAATTAATGTTACTTAAATAGCAACTTGTATCATGTATGATACTGATCCACAATGGTTTTGCTGTCAGACACGATGTCTTTTAAACGCAAAAGAACAACCATTGCAAATCAGTAGATCTTAAAACTCTGTTTTGGAACTACCTGAAATGATTATGGAGAAAATGTGTGGGAAACGTACTGCTGAAAAGGGGGAGACACATCTCAGCTCTAGGGACATTTTAGTTTGGCACCTTATGAACGGGATCCAAATTCTCTCAAACAATGGTCATGACCTCTCCAGTCTGATTTTTTAAGTATAGAAATATTTGCAGATCATTAAATCTATAGGTCCTTTTGTTCTAATTGCTAAAGGTACTATGGATCTTTTACCAATTACTTCTGGTGAATACTGGCTCCCAACCTGCCAGGTAAGCCCCATTCCCATGGCTAATGCTGGGTAGGTCCGGAGCCATTCATTATGTTAATTGGGCAAATCTAATTAATTAATGTGGGCTTGATCTGCATGCTACATCGTTCCCTGTAGAGAACAGACAGGAAGTCAATCCAACACAAAACAAACTGAACTGCTGAACCTTTTAAACAGACACAGGAAAATGACCCTGCTCACACCTCAGAGCTGAGCTGAACTCAACTGGACTTACCTGGTCCATCATCTTCACATTAATGTGATAATACCAGTGTACCATTTTAAACTAATGAAAATTAGAATTATTTTCTTCACCAAAGATTGGAAAAAGAAACAAACAAAGCCAGTGTGAATAGCACAGTGGATTGTTAGGAAGAGGTAGGCTGAAAAATACAAACAGTCTGCCAAGAACTTGGCAAAATTTCCCATCTACACTGCCTCAAAGAGTTACTTGTAATTTATGGTATTAACAAAAAAAATGCTAGAGCTGTGCCAAGAAAGGGTGATGAAAAAAATGTATGCAGGCTAGACCAGCTGAGTCCTAATCGACAAAACAGACTACTGCTCTCTTAGCTCAGCTCAGCTGCAGTGTGAACGGGGTCACAGTGTCCTCATCTCTCCAAGATAACATTATGTGGACCAGTGAGGCCCATAATCAAACAACTGTCTAATAATTAGAAACAGATTAACAGTACATTACTGGTGTAAAAACACAAAGTATATTATATCTATACCAACATACACTCAAAACATTAGTTAAGTGCATTCCACACTTCAGATATAAATGTTCAAAATCTCTAGTGTTAACAACTATTGTTTTAAAGCTACAGCAAAATTATGTAGCTTAGAATTTCTATATCATAACAACAAAAACTTTTTCTTTTTCAGAAACGGAAAAAAGGAAACTAGCAGCCAAAACATCCGCTTACTTGTCTTAGAAGTATCTGTTGACAAGTGGTGGCAGACAAGAGGTATATTGCAGACATTCAAAAGGAAAGTTAAAAATCTGAAACTCCAAACTGTCTTCAGGGAAAACTTAAAAATGTGAAAAAAGTGCGGTGAAGAATAAAAAAAAAAAGAGAAGTTTTCCTTTAAAATGTTCTTATTGCTCACAGTCTGATACGAAGGAGGAAAAAAAGCCATGTTGCAACCACGACAACACTGACTGCAGACAGGACCCCCAATGTGTCTGTGTGTTTGTTCATGTATGTATGTGTGTGTGTATGTGTATGTGTGTGTGTGTGTGTGTGTGTGTGTGTGTGTGTGTGTGTGTGTGTGTGGACCAGGCTGTCCCAGCTGAAAGTGCTGTCGAACTGTAGAAGCCGGAGAACAAAGTGAAGAAAGCTAGGGAGGGTTGGAGGGATGGATGGAGTAAGGGAGTGGTAGTAGTAGAAAGAGGAGGAGGGGGTAGAAAAGTGCTGCTGCTGTTGTTGGAGGAGAGTTCAGGTGGTTTTGTCCTCTACCTTGTACCCTGGGGTGGCGGCTGCTTTGTGGGAGGCAAGGTGGCGCTGTGTGCCATCCTTGCCTGGCGTGGCTGTCCTGTCCTTGGCCTTGGACTTGTGGCTCTGCCCTCCTCCTCCCTCCTGGCTCTCCACATCTGATGTATTGCCTGAAGAGCTATCCTGGAGGGGAACGGAGAGGGAGGGGCAAGAAGTGCAAGAAAAAGGGTGTGTGTTAGGGAGGTACACTTGGGGTAAACTTTGCACATAGACAGCTGAACCCGGTTTTACCAAAATAAATACTGAAGAAGCACTGAAAATGTTTAAGACACATTTCTTACACTATCAGTTTTAGGAAATTGTAAATAAAGCAGTTGTGTAAAGTTGTGTTCACAAGCAAAAAGCAGACAATATCCCATGCATTTCAGTGAGACCCACAGTATGTGTGGATGGATGACGTTGACTAACTGAGCACAGGTAAAGGTTAACTCTCCGGTCTTACAAGGCATAGCACAATAGATGCAGCCTGGATGTCTACCCGTATAGTGCCAATGCAGGATAAATGCATAACAGGGGACTTAACCAATAGCTGCTACTAGAGCTGGGCGATATGGATAACATCATTACATATTGTATAGATGACTACTGATGCTTTCATACGATATTTATACACAAAAAAACAATATCATGCATTGCATTATACATAAATTGTATCCTTTTAGTGTAATGCAGCCTTTAAAACAAATATGAGACAACACTGAGGCCACATCATAATTTCACGATATATGAAATCCCAGATAATATCTAGTCTCATGTGATGATGATGAAACATCAGTATCACCCAGCCCTACCCATTGCTTCTGTTATGCACATCTTATCGTCTTACAGATGAGTTCTTGTTCTTTTTGTCATCCTTGCCATCCTCAGCGTCATCCGAGTCGGGTTCGGAGTCCAGCGCGGGAAGCTCTGGATCAAGAGGAGGCTCAAACAGAGCCGTGTTTAACGGCAGGTATCGGAGCTCATTGGGGGAGTACCTGTTGTTTGGACAGTATCCAAAACACACAATTACAAATAGTAACTTAACACTTAGGGAAAGGCAACACAGCTTTTAGGTAGACTCCTGACAAATTAAAGAAAAATCAAAGGCAACAACAATAATAATACTACTACAATATTTTTGTCGATTGCTAGCTCTATCTTTACTTCATCTCTTCATTATTTATAATACCACAATATTCTTATATTTGCTGTCCTTGAAATCTTCCTTGAGTCCATGATGAAACAATAAATGTGACAAGAATTTAGTTCACTGCTGCATGTCACACACTCAGCCCTCTCTTTCCTGTCTCTCTACTGTGAACTTCAAATATAGCAAAATGGCAAAAAGAAGAGTCTTTCAGAAATATTTAAGAATTGAGCAGAGAAACAATTCTCATTTCCACAGTAAAAGAAAAAACAGTGACGCAAGCGATGAAAGATGATGCATTTTTAATTTGTTTTTATTGGATCCCAAGTGGGAAACGCTGTCTCATTTTGTGTGCACTACTGCTGTATGTGCAGTTTAATGACAATAAAGCTTGATTTGATTTGATTAGACATCACACAAGGCATATGAGAAGGAAGATTTGGTGCTTATCACATGTATGACAATCAGCAAAGTGTCATTTTTTTATTGAAAAACATGTAATGATTACTATTCAATTTGGAGATAATGTACCTCTTGTAGTAGTCCTGGAACTGTCCTGGTATGAGGGCCACTGGGTAGGGCCCCGTTCTGGTCAGCTCTGGAGCCAGGACCTTGAACCTGCCCTGGGGCACCTGGATAATCTGGAACACAAAACCAAACAAACAATCTCAAGGCTGCTCAACAGAAAACATAAAATTTACTAAAACTGGTGTTGATTCTGTCACATGGACAGGCCAGGCTACATTAGAGAGATATATAAATGACACACAGAGCAGATGTTCAGTAAAAAAAAAAAAAAAAAAAAAGTTTATAGCAGTGCTAGCATACTTCAAACATGAGATCTATGTATCTGTCAATACAGATTCTTGACTAATGCTCAAGGCTGTTCACATCTTGTACCTCTTGGTGTTGCTACCCTCTCCCTCTTTGAATGAGCAATAACAAGTGATACATGTAGAGGGAATAATGTTATCTACAGTAATCTCTACTGTTTTTTGTTGTTTTCTGTCAAAATGGCCATAAAGCTTTGCATGTTTGACTTCATACAACTCCACTAGGTGATTTCATTGCTTACCTAACCTTCAAGCAGAGAGAAGGGACTAATCAGTGAAACCACCTGGTGAAGTTTTGGTTTTAATGAAAACTTGTAGTCTCTTGGCCCTCCATGGCACCAATTTGACACCCCTGCTCTAGTATATTTCCTGTTAGACCTACATGTGTCTGGAGGTCAAAGTAAGCTCTCCGCTCCTCCATGCGCTCCCTGTTGAAGTTACTGTTGAACTCTGCCGCCTTCTTGGCTGCTTTCTTGATGTACTCGGGAACCTTGCTGGCCTCCACCTTCTGAGGGTTCTGCTGCTGCATTTGCTGGAAAGGACAGCACACAAAAATCTTTAGAAAGTGTGTTTATAATTCTCATTAAATACCATTTTAGTGTAATAAAACACTACAGTGACCATCAGTATCAGGCTCTACAATCCTTTGTGAGTTAATTTCCATTTACAGGTATCATCCACATTTACTGTATTTATTTTGAAACGCATTAGCATTGAAATCTTCCACTATGAAATAATGAAATTTGAAGTACAGGGTACCGATGTATAATTATGTACAGGTGAGGAAATACAAATTCTTTAGTCAATTATGTGTGCACTGTGGAGAAAAGTAATTAGGTACGCCATATTAGATATATAATCTATTTTTAGAGTCTAAAAATGACGTTTGATTATTTTTTATAGGTTATGATTTATCTGAATTTTAAAAAAGCAACGACATAGTTTAACCGTCAGTTGCTTTCCATACTCTCTCCCTGAAATGATATCCTCACAACTTTATTCTTAAATGTGACATTTCTGACAGGCATCTGAAGAGAGCAAAATGCATACATTTGGTGACAGACAACTTTAAGCCCCGAGTACTTTACTCTTTGACTATTTTCTGTCTCTCTCCTCCAAAATAACACTAGAGACAAATGGTGTGTGGCTCATCTGTGATTGGCAGGTAAACTGAGAAAATGTACCAGCTATAAAACAGTATCATGGATTATTTACATATACATTACATTATTTACATTTATATTTTTGGTAGCTAACACCACAAATGAGTCATCACATCTCTAATAAAATGTAAAGCACATGTTTCTTATGGCAAAAACATAGACAGACATGGTGTAGAAAGCACTATATAGTACTGCCAAACCCAAAATTTAC